>PVJX010003785.1:0-103591 GCA_004027295.1 Dolichotis patagonum
AGAGAGAGAGACTAAAGATGCTACACTGCTGGTTTAGAAGCCAGAGGAGGAAGGGACCAAGACACTGAGAAAGGCCGGGAAATGGATTCCCCTAGACCTTCCAGAAAGATCACACCTTTATTTTAAGATGTTTAAAACCATAAGACAATAAATCTGTGTTGCTTCAAGCCAGTAAGTTTTCCATAATTTATTAGAGCAGCAGCACAACAGGAGGCTAACAGTTAGTTGGTCACCCAACCCCTCCCTGGCCAGGCTGCCCAGTGAGCCAGTGGAGCCAGAGAATGTGTATCTCCTTAGGGAGACAAAGAGAACAAGACTTTAAAATAACCCCACTGTTCTTTTGGACTTTAAAAAGTTGAAAACCAAAGAAATTCACAATAACCTATAAACATCCTAAAATGATGGGTTTTAAAAAATTATTTATTCCTTGGGTTATGACGCAGAGGAGGAAATAGGTGAAAGCTTATAGGTTTTGGCTCCAAAGCCTGCCCCAGGCATTACCAGCTGGGTAACCTTGGGTTACCTAACTAGTTACTCAACTTCACTGGCTGTGGACTCACCTCTAAGGTTGAGAGGGTATTGTCTGGCTCCTGTGGATTATTAGATAATAGATGCAAATGACTTCACAAAATATTGGCACTCAGGGAACCTCAGCCATGTTTTTATTTTCTGAGGAAGTTCAACAAATCTTCTGGGAGAGGAAGGCAGAGAGGGACAAGAAAAACTCAAAAACTCCTTTTTAAAAAACATGCAGCTGCCAGTGTGAGAGCTTTAAGTCTGTGAAGCAGTCCTTTTGGCCAGCAAAGGTTGTCCATGGCCCTAAAGAAATGTTTTTCTTGGTGCTCTTTGGCTCCTTTGTCCTGCCCTCTGTTAGAGAGAGGAGATGCTCCCCTCTGGGCTTGGCAAACCATCTGCAGAGGAGGAGAGTCTGGCTCTTACCAGAACCTGATCTTTGCTCCTCTTTAAGAAGGAGCAGCGTCAGAGAAGGCCCACAGGGGCTGGCTCAGTGCTGCACTTGGGCAGCTTCAGTTGTTTTAGAGCCCTGCTGAGTTGCTGGGGTGTGTATGGATGACCGATGGGAGAGAGCATGGCACGCAGGAAATGTCAGGCTGGCCCACCGCTCACCAGGTTATCGATTGAGCTCTGCTGGCAGCAGGGCAGAGGAGCTTTCTGCCGCAATGGATGAGGCTGCTCTGAAAGGGCTCATTTGTCTTATGAAACTCTTGGAGCTCACAGAGGGCTTTGCTGCCTCCCCCCAGCTGACCTGGACTCACGACTCCCTGAGACACCGGTGGAAAACAGCAGTAAAATGGCCTTCAGGAGTAAGACACGAATCAGGTGCCATTGCTGGGTATCATTTAAGGCAAACATTTTTTAAATGATATTAATCAGTGTCAGTAAGGACGAGGAGGAAAGAGCTCACACGGACACACAGTTGGTGGGAGGATAAACTGATAAAAAAAAAATTATAGCAACCAGCATCCATCAAAACGACAAATGGGCACAACCTTTGACCTGGCAACTCCACCTCCAGGAATCTACACTACAGAAAACAATGTGAGCGTGTGCACAGAGGTGGACTCAGCAGCCTGCTTCACTTCATCATTATGTGTCAGAACTGAGATGTGATTAAAAAATACAACATGTGTTTAAATCTTTAAAATTTATTACAGTAAGAGACATGTGGCTATGAATCCCCCTCGAAATACTTCCCCTCGCTTCAAACATATCCCTTCATTCTTGCCAATTTCGGAAGCAGTTCTGAAGTCCTCTTTCAAGAGTGTCTTTAGTTGTGCTGTCCTGGCTACTTAAATGCCCTGAATTAGTGAAAAACACTTACTTTTCTTTTTAGTTTCTTTTTTCTTTCAATTTTCAATTTCTTTCAATTAATGCACGCTTGCAGTACATAATAAATAATTACATTCCTCATGGGGAGTTGGTGCATGTACATAACACATCTTTTTATCCCCTTCTCCTCCCCCCTTTTCTTCTATCGGTCCCCTTCTTTTTTGCAAAAGATCTATCTCCCTATTTCCTTTTATCTTTTAGTATGTTCTTTATGTATTTTTTTTGGTTTCTCATATAAGAAAAACCCTGTGATACTTATGCTTAGGTGTCTGATTTATTTCTCTTATTGTAGTGTTAGGGTGCATCCATCTTCTTATGAATGACATGTTTATTCTTCTTTATGGCAGACTAGTACTCCCATAAATACCTACTCATCTGTTGATGAACACACAGTTGTCTTCCAAGATTTAGCTGTTATGAACTGTGCTGCTATAAACATGAGTATGCATATATCACTATAATATGATGTCTCTAACTACCTCTTTCAGAAAGATACCCAAAAGAGGAATAGCTGGGTTGGATGGAATTTCTAGTTTTAGCAATTTTAGGAATCTCCATACTGATTTTCATAGGGATAATTTACATTCCCACTGACAGTGAAGAAAAAATTCTTTTTCCCCAAAGTCTCAGTAGCGTATGTTATCTCTTGACGATAGCCATTTTCTTTGGAGGGAAATCTTAGTATTGTTTTACTTTGTATTTCTCTACTGGCCAGAGACGGTGAACATTTTTTCAGGCATTTATTGGCCATTTGTATTTTTTCTTCTAAGAAGTGTTTATTTATTTAAGTTGCTCATTTTTTGATTTAGTCTTTTATTTGGGGGAGAGTTTAAATTTTGGGGTTTTTTCATATAGTCTAGTCCTCTGTCAGAGGAATTACTGGCAAAAAGTTAGGTTGTAGATTTTTTCTTCACTCTGCTGGTTACTTTCTTTGCTGTGTAGAAGCTTTTTTATTTCATATGGTCCTAGTTGTTGATTCTTGGAGCTGATTTTTTGTGCCATTAGGATTTTGTTCAGAAAGTGCTTGCCTATGTCTGTGTTTTCATGAGTTTTACCTATTTTATCTTACAGCAGACTGTTTCTGTTTTAACAGTAAAGACCTTTGATCCATTTTTATTTTAGCTTAGTATATAGTGAGGTATATGATGAATCTAGATTCAATCTTCTGCATGTAGATAGCCAGTTTTATCAGCTCTGTTTATTAAAGAGGCTACTTTTCCTCCAATGTATGTTTTCAGCACTTTGTCAAAGATCAGATGACTGAAGGTGCCTGGGGTTGTTTCTTCAACCTCTGTTCTGTTCCACTAATGCACATATCTGTTTTTTGTACCAGTACCATGCTATTTTTAGTACTGTAGCTTTGTAATATAACTTGAAATCTGGGATTGTGCTTTGCTCTTGTTGCTCAGGATTGCTTTTGCTATCGTTTTTCTATTTTTTCTGGTCAAATATGAATTTTAGGATTGCTCACTCTAGTTTTGCTGGAATGCTGTTGGTATTTCAATAGGAGTCAAATTAAATCTATGTATCATTTTGGAAGTATGATAATTTTGACTATATTAGTTCTGCCTACCTAAGAACTCAGTATATCTTTAATTTTCTGATGTCCTCTTCAATCTCCTTTCAAAGCATACTGCAGTTTTCATTGCAGAGGTCTTTCACTTCTTTTGTTAGGTTAATTCCTAAGTATTTTTTCTTGATGCTATTATTGTGCATGGTATTTTCTTAATTTCTTTCTCAGTGGCTTCATTATTGGTATACAAGGATTCTTTTGATTTTTGTGTCTTGGTTTTGTATCCTGCTATACTACTGAATATTGTAATTAGTTCTAGGAGTATTTTGGTCAAATTTTTTGGATCTTGTATGTGGAGGAATATGTTATCTGAAAATATTGATAATTTGACTTTTTGCTTTCCTGTATATTCTTTTTCTCTTGCCTGATTGCTTTGGCTAGTGTTCTGAGTACTATATTGAACAGGAGTTGTCATAGTGGACACACTGGTCTTGTTTTTGATTTTACAGGGAAATTTTTAGCTCTCTCCATGTAATATGGTCTTGGTAGCTGGCTGTCATTCATGGCTTATATCAGACTGAGATCAGATCCTTCTGTACCTGTTTTCCTTCTTCATGAATGGATGCTGGATTTTGTCACAAGACATTTACCTTTCATGGTCATTTTGACTTGGGAAAAGAACCAAAAGTTGCACATGCCAAACCCAGTGAATATGGTGGGTAAGGACACATCATAATTTTTCTTTTTACAAGTCTGCCTTTCGTTGTACTGGATTGTACTCGGCAGCAGTAGTCACCATATGTTTTCAAGTTACCTTTCATACAGACACTCACAAAAAAAGATTTTCAGAAATGCTTTAAAAGTGTATTCAAATCAAGGGAGAGTAATGTGAGGGAGATTAGTGGCAATGTGTCTTTTATTATAATACATTTTTAAGACTTTAAATACATTATATTTTGATTATATCTCATTAATAAGGAAGCAGTTTTAAAAATGATGACACATACATGTGCAGGAATACTATGCAGCCATTAAAAAGAATAAAGTAGTAAGCCTACCTGGTCTGGCATGGGAAAATTTCCAAGACAAATTGTTATGTGGGGAAAAAAGTCTCAATTTACAGAACAATACCTGAGGCAGGTTGACACTGAAATAAAACTAAAAAAGTAACTTGGGGTGGTAATAATGTAAGCAGTGAAGAACACAAAGCAGAGAGATGGAGTAGGTATTGGATGGTGTGGGTTAGCTTCTCTGATCAGTATCCAGGACCAGGAAGGAAAGGGTGACAGAGCCTGGCAGCAGCTGGTACAAAGTCCCTCAGATGGGGCAGCCAGGCTGCATGTCTGTGGCTCAGGCAGAATGACCAGTGCCAAAGTTGGGGAGGCCAGAAGGAGCAGCTGGAAAGAAACTTGGACTTTATTCTAAGTCGTAAGCAAGAGTGCTCTGAGGTAAGCAAGAGTGCTCTGCTGAGCAATCATTTGGCTTTTAGATGGGAAATGACTTGTAAGGAGGAGGAGGAGGGCAGTGACATCAGTTAGGAGAGGATCACAGGAGTCCAGGTGAGAGAGAACAGTGACGTGAGCTCACTCACCGCCAAGCCTTATGCCATCCACCTCTGAATTAGACACATTAGTATGCATCTTGAGGGTTTGATAATAGGATATTATTTTAAAAGTAAAAAGGTCTAATACAGTCACACACCAAATAATATCATCTCAGCCAGTGACAGACATGCATACAATGGCGGTTGCATGAGATTATGCAGACTAGTGACTTTGTTTGTGTAAGTACACTCTGTCTTCTTTGCCCAGCTACGAAATTGCCTAAGGAAGAATTTCTTAGACTGTGTCACTGCCAAATGACATATGACTGCATTATAATGGAAGTGAATTTTGTTACAGCTCATTAATTATGCAGATTATTTTGTTATGATTGTATGTGACCTGAGTAAATTCTGTTCCCATGACATGGCAGTTTATGTTGTTAGCTTAGAAATGAATAGCAGTATTGTTCTCCTGACACCACAAGTCCAAAGGAGACCCCAGGAATTAACAGGTGCAGAACCTGTTACTAAGGAGTATGGCCTTATAGTAAGATGCTCATGTTTGTAAGCGTACAAAACATGTGCTCTCAGAACATTTCCTGCTGACTTCATTTTGGTCTGTTCTTTAGCTAAAGTCACAGTGATCCCAGAAAGCCAGACTTTATTTTTTTTCACCCTAATTTAAAGCATTGTAAATATTTTCTCTCAGGTGAAGCCTTTCAACCCTTTCTTAAAAATATAGGGTGGATACTTGATGAATTACGAAAATGCACCCCAGGCTGTCACAGCTCTGGCCTTGGAATGTGAAAGATGAATTCTGTGACCTTTTGCAGAGAGGGCAGTCTTAATTAAAGAGGGATGAGAAAGACTGGCCAGGATTAGGTAAGTCTAGAGAGTCAACCTGGGTGGGTCTCAGACTCTCCCAACATTCCTAGGATGCCATATTTCCAGTCATTCAAAGATGGAGGCCGGCAGCAGCTCTTCACGTCTCAGCTTCCCATCTTCCCTGTCTCAGGTCTGCTTTCAGCAGCTGCATTCTTGAGCAGCCAGTGTGCACTAGCACATGGTTCCAAAGCGTAGAACTTTAGACCCAGCAAACGCTGCCTCCCAGAATGCCTCAGATATCAAATCACAACTCCTTCTCCTCTGTGCATTAGCCCATTTGAATCAAGTGGCCCCTGCCTGCTCTGGTCCACTTCCTGTCTTAATGGTTTCCCACCAAGACCAGAGAGACCCCTACACCTAAAGAGGTTCTAGATCCCTCATCCTTAACCAGGGCACATTTGGCAAAATCTGAAGACATTTAGGGTTGTCACAACAGGATAGAGGAAATGACCTGTATCTAGTGGGTGGTAGGGAAGCTACTAAAAATCCTGTAATGCACAGGACAAGTCCCGCAATAAAAAGCTAATTGGTCCAATATGTCAACAGTGCTGTTAAAAATTACAGAACATTGTTTTGGTCTAGGCTCCGGTACGGGCCGCCACAGCCAAGACTAAAAATCAAATTGGAATCACCCACGCTAAAGTTCTGCATCACCAAGATGAAACCAAGCTGTTTATGTGACCTAAGAAGGCAGGGTTAGAAAGATAACAAATTTTCCAAACAAGCCAATTTCCAGTAGTGTAATGATGCTCCCTCTACCTTAAACTTTTCATGGAAAAAGTAAGCTGAAATTAACCAATCAGTTATTTTCTATTTTTCTGTCTCCTTGTCTCTGCCTCACAAGGAAAATAACTTTAAATGAACACTCAGCTTTTGTTTGTTGCTTCTGCTTTCTTCAAGCCTTTTTATGTCTGTAAAACCAACCTCATGTGCGTGGTTCATCTGAACACTTACTCTGTTTTATGGAATGAAATGATGCATGATTGTAGAGTTGAAAAGAAAGCTAACTGAGATCTTTAAATTGTTATAATTTTGTCCTTTGACAGATCCAAGGTTGAGAAAGCCAGGCCTAGATATACAGGCAAAGCTTCCATCTGAAAGATGAAGTGGAAACTAATAACAAACACAGGTACAAGAATTATGGCCACATAAGAAGAAAAAACAAGGGCATTGGGATTTTAGAGTCTGCCTTTCCATCTCTTCTTAAAACAAGGGACTGTTATTGGAAAAAGTGACCAAGGCGGATATATTACAACCAATACTCTGCAGGACAAGCCATCCATAAGGTCTGCAGGAGATTAGTCCTATGGACGCTCACCCTGTGAGGCTGGTCACTGAGAGTCACCCCCACTTGAGGGAGGGACCGATCTGCAGGCAGCTCCTGCTCACTCACCTTCTTCCTGTTCTACTTGCTCTTTTCCTTTTGCTGTACAAACCTCATCTCTACTTTGGGCGTCAAGCATGCAAGCTTCAAAAATTCCCTGACATGACAAAGAAGTGGTTTCTGTATCCAGGAATTAGAAATAGAGAATTTTGGAATGAGCAGACTGGGTGATTTGGGGAATTCTTGGTCAAAGATTAAGGGAAAGCCTCTCTGTTCCCAGTTCCTAATTAATTAATTAATTGTTTCTTTATGAAAAGCTGTGAGGGAGTAATTCAGACAAGCAGCAGTGAATAAATTTTCCAGCAGTCTTCTAATTTTCCAGATTCAAAATAGTATTATATAACCAGCAGGTAAAACTCATTGTTCTGGTTTCTTGGCATTTTGCTGCTAAGTTCACGAGGCCAGGGCTGTTTTGCACTTCCTGGAAGGTGGCCAGAGAGGGCTATGTGCAGCTCCTCTGCAGGACCTGCCCCTGCCACTCCGGGCTCCAAAGTCCAGATACTACTTTTCTTTGCCCATGCAGGTCCAAGAAATGGGTTTTACCTCAGAACACAGCTGGGATAAGAACTGTGTGATTCACCTTACACTTCAGGCCCACACACACACACACACACACTGTTCTGCCTAATATAACTACAATAGGTGTAGAAATTTATAAGCATAATACGAAATAGACAAGGACAGAAAATCTTTTTCTCTGGTCACATTAGTCACAGGGTTTTAAAAAAACTTTTAAAATAATTTTATAATTATAAACAAATTGCTGACATCGTACAAAGATTTCCCATATCCCTGTCTCCCGGGTTCCACATTTGTTAATCTTACAATATTCACCTGTTTATTCATGTTATTATTACTTTTAAACTACTCGATAGTAATTTGTCCCTTTATTCCCTTTATTTCCTGAGGAGAAAGATATTTATCAAGCTCATCTATTTCTAGCTGAAGAAAGCATGAACATTTGCCAAACAGCTCAAGAGACTGGTCCTGCAGAATGGGATTTTCCAAGGATCACTCAGTATATTGAATTCAAATCCTAGACTTTCCAGCAGCATGGCTTTGGGTGCCTTCTTAAGGTCTTTGTTTCTTCATCTCTGAAATGGGCTAAGGACAGTGCCCCTCTCACAGATTGCTGTGAGGATCCAGTGATTAAGTCACTAAATAAGACCGCACACAAACAGCTCAACAGGCATAACATTAACTCATTAGCTACTATTCTCTCTTTTTCTCCTCTCATTTCATTGTAAATATTTAGGCTTATTCTTTTATTTTTTCCATACTAGTGATGGATTTGTGGGCTGTTGAACTGATCTATGTCCTCAGGCACTTTTTATTCTTTATTTTGAGACAGGTTCTTCCTAAACTGCTAAATCCTCCAGGCTGCACTCAAACCCACAACCTTCCTGGAGTGCTGGGATTAACCGCACCTGGTTTAGGCTTATTGTTCTTTAACATTTCTCCACCCAGTGTTCATTCCGGTGAGGCCCAATCCCAGTTTTTATTGGTGAGGCTTAATGCACAATCTCCATAGCTCTCCACCTCCCCCTGACCCCCACCACTCAGGCATCCTGGCCTCTGTTCACTTTAACTGTGTCAGATTTAGAAACATGTGAACATATTAAGGAATGGGAGAGAATGAAGCATTGCTTCTTGTAGGGTTATTAAAATACCTGTGCTGTAAGCAACACAACACGAAGAGTCCAGCATGCTTCAGACTGCACATTTCTTAACATGCAATGGGCTGTGATGGAGTAATTATCACTGAAGAGAAAAGAAACCTGGTTTTTGGTATTTGGATCAAGCAGTTGAGCTTTCCCTATTTATAGATAATTGGACATTTGCTTAATAAGGAAAAAGAAAACACACGTGTAATAGATTTATCAATACTCTTGGCATTTTCCCTAGATGTTTTGAGCTTTTCACTTTTCAGCATTCTTTCTGACAAATAGACCTTTTTAACCTGACATCAACGGAATGCATCAATTAATCACTAATTATTACCGATGGGCAGCCTCAATGAGGAGGCTACAGGAAAGGACCTGAGCAGATATCAAGGCCGCAACTGCAGCTGGGTCTCCCCTCTGCCGACCTGCAGTGTGCAACCCTTGGAGCTGGGGGTGGGGGCGGGGCGCTGGCTGAGCAGCGGCTTCGTTCCCGTGTTTAGGAAGCAGGTTCTGCCAGAGGCACCGCACAACCTCAGAGCCACTTCTCAGTCCCTGTGCAGTGTCCTGCCTGGAAAGCCTCCACAGCGGCTTGCCGAGAGGCCCTGTAGCTCGAGGGCAGCACACTGGTGGAGCCCCCAGATCTGCCCTGCGCATCCTGCATGCCCCCTTGACCCGCAATGTGTTGTGCATTCCTCGCTGCCAGGTTCCTTCTGCCTGAAACGTTCACCGGGGTAACACCTGCCAACCCTGCACAAACCGACTCACCGTGCCGCCTTCCCTGATGCTGGGGTGGAGTTGATTCTGTCCTTCTGCAACTCCATATGCATCTCCCAATAGGCTTGATCGCGTTCTCTTGCTGGGACAGGACTGTCGTTGATTTTGCTTTGCACCCCTAGCACCTGGTCTGTGGTCTACACCTACGTGGGTGCACCTAGGATTGCACGGGAGGGTGCAGAGTGTGGGGGCTGGGGCACCCCCGAGGGCAGCAGAGCTGAGCCTGTGCAGGTGGAGAAGTGCGGGCAGGTTAAACCAGAATCCGCAGTCTAATAGCGTAATTACAGTAACTTACTGAGGAGAAGAAGGTCAAACACCTTGTATGTGGTAGTTTTATAAATTTAAACTCTTAACATCACCTCATGCAGGTTTTAAGAAATGAATGATCAAAAGCCAAAAGCTTACATGTACAATCATTTTAACATTCCAACCAATTATATATTTTTTTCTTATTATCATATCATTAGTCTACCTTAAAAAAAATATGCTGCTGAGGCCAGGGGTTTAGCTCAGTGGCTAAGTGCCTGCTTGGCAAACGAGAGGTCGAGAGGTCGTGAGTTGGATACCAGCACCAAAAAAAAAAAAAAAAAAATGTGCTGCTGCTAAAAAAACAATTGAAGAAAGTATTCATTGGTCCATCCATCACACTGTGATGGCTGTCTGTACCTCATTCCAGAATCACTCGGGGCAGACATAACATGAAAATAAAAGACTTTTGCACGTTTCAATTGTTTTCACAAAATGAAAAACAAACACAATTTTACTAACAAAGTATTTTCACACTGGTGAACACCGAAAAATGTGTTGTGCATGTTCACTGACATTCGCAGTGACTAGTCCTCAATTCCTCCAGAGAGCACAATCCAGAGAGGCCAACTCCTGGGGTGGGGGGCGCATGTGTGGGTGTGTATGTAATTTGATCCAATTTAAAATATCATATCCAAGCTACTTCTAAGACATCCGAAAATCCTATGAACTAACCAAACTACCAAAGCCACAGTAACCAAATCTGTCACCTCTGATCCTCAGAGTTTTCTTCTTCTTAATAATTTTGAAATAAAAACATCCAACCTGGGGGTTTGAGGTCTGTTCTTTGTCTCTGCTCATCCCTGATATCAACTGCATATGGGGTGCCTGAGGTAGTGTAGTGTGCTTCCTTTAGGAGTAGTGGTGACACCACAGGCCCAAGGTCCCCCTCTGACCCTATGTACTCTAGTTCCCAGGGATTTCTTCCCTGGAGCCTGGAATTCATTTTGGCATAGATCACAGAGAGCCATATGAACAATGAGGAGGGAGCCAGTGGCAGGCCAAATGTCTCTGTCACCCGGGGTCTGTCACCTCGTCTCCTCTCTGAGATCAGTAGCTACTCTGTGGCATGTGGGCATGAGCAGAGCACTGGTCCTCTCTTTCCTCCAGGCCCTCGAGCTTGAAAATGTCACACACAGTGCTTGCTCTCTCTCTCTCTCTCTCTCTCTGCCATTTCCTCCTTCGTGTTTATGGATATATCGTGTGCATAGTCAAATGACAGCCCCAGACTTTCTCCAAAGACCACTAGCACCAGCACCAGAGCCAGAGCAGCCAACCTACTGGGGACACTGAGCCTCAGAGATGGTCAGACATGGGTGTCTGACTGACTGTTCAGTGGTATGGAGATCTACCTGCCATTCTTTGTGTGCGGTTTTCTGAGACAGGGTCTCTCTCCATAGTCCAGGCTGGCCTTGAACTTACTGTGTAGTCCAAGCTACCCTTGAACTTGCAGCAAGCCTCCTGCCTCAGGCGCTGGGGTGCTAGGGTTACAAGTGTGCATCACCGTGCCTGACTAGCTTGAGTGCTGGAGGGACTATATCTCAGGCAGCTTGCTGCCCTACCCAGACCCACTCCAGCTCACAGCAGAGCACCACAAACATTACTGGTACTCAGCAAACACTGGTTAATTTGGTGAGCAAATACAAATGGGCCTGGCTGTAAGGAGTATTTTATTATTTTATTTTATTTTATTTTATTTATTTATTTATTTATTTTGGTACCGGGGATCGAACTCACGACCTCACACTTGCCAGGCAGGCGCTTAAGCCACTGAGCTAAATCCCCAGCAATAGGGAGTATTTTATAGTGGGCAAAATTTATTGAAAATTGCCCTTTATCTGATTTTCCTTCTTTTCATATATAAAACTGAGATCTTCCACCAGCAATATTATATCTGCATGCTGGTCCCTGGGCCTGTACTTTGGAGCTCTAATTCCATGTACTTGGCACCCCATGTCCAGCTCTCTGTGCCCCATGCTCTCAGGTATTGTACTTAGTGATCTGATGCTACTCACTACCAGACACAGGTGTGTCTGATACACATTGCCTGACCCATACACATTTTAAAGAGAACCCCTGGCATCTTCCCCAAAAGAGTGACTCTGAGATGAAAATTTCATTAACCTGTTTCAAGTTTGGGCAGACTCCCCTCCGTCGGAGCCCTCAGGTCACACCTCAAAAGTGGCGGCCACAGGGCAATGTAGCTGTTCCACCACAAAATGGTGAAGCCCAGCCTCGCGTCCCTCATCTCAGTCCCAGATCCAAACCCAGACAGGGCCTGGCCACCTCTGTTCCTCTTCTCACCACCCACAATTGAGTCTACTCTTCCCAGTATTTCTAGGGTGTTTTTCTCTTCCATTTCCCCTTTTGAAAAAATTAGTATATGTTTGTGATGCATAATGAATACATTCATTGTGAGCAATTGGTACACACACATATTACATCTTAGTCCGTTTTACTTTCCCTGCCATTTCTCCCTCCCCTCTCCTTCCAGCCCTAGATCCCCTTCCAATCTGCAAAAGGTCTACCTTCATGTTTCTCTTTATTTTGCTCTTTACGTTATTTGTTCTTTGGTCTGTAATATAAAAGAAACCATGTCATACTTAGCCTTATGTCTAATTTACTTAGCTTAGTATTACAGTCTCAAGGTGTATCCATTTTCCCACAAATGTACCCTCCCGGCTGAGCGGCAACGTTTTCTTTATTCATTCACCCAGTGATGGGCATATACTCTTGCCAATCTATGGAAACAGAGGGGCCTTTAGAATTGATCTCATTTTTTCCTCATTGTACTGAAAGAGAAGTGAAGTCCCAGAGACATGCAAGAGAACCCACGGTTGGAAAAAAAGATTTATGAACCCCCTCAGGTTTCCTTTTGTCCCTTTGCAAAGCATAGGCCCTTATCCAGGTTAATGCTAGAGGCCATCTAAGATCATTAACTGGTGTCTGGGAAACAGTTCTTTTGAAGTTAGCATCAACAGTGAGCAGGACACTGTGCTAAGCCCTAGAGATTCATATAGAGTCCCAGAGTGACAAAGAGATGCACCAATAGACCAATGCAACATGGCTACAGAAGAGGTGTAATAAAGTGTCAGGCTTTCTTAGTGCCTTTTCATGGACCAGGCACTGTTCTCGTCTTTACAAAGGTTGTTTTGTGGCTGCAGTGCACTCCTATGCTAGGACAGCTCTGAGTTTCACTGGCGGATGGGAAATGGAGTTCCTCTTCCTGCCTCCTACCCTGGGCTCTAGGGGTGTCTGCCTCTGTCCTGAGAACAACTCTTACCCTTCTGGGCCTCTATTGTGACTTCTTTCCTGTTTGTGGACCCTGGCCCAGTCTGCCGAGGGGGAGTCCAGGGCACATGAGGGAGCAGGGCTTGTTTTGGGGGTAGGAGAAATGGGGAATGTGGAGGAGAGGGAGGAATTAATTTGAGTTCTGTGTTGACAGCCAGATCGTCTCTAGGTGATTTATTCCCAGGCAGTTTTGAAGACCAGGGAGACAGTTCATCTTGCTCCTCCTGAGAAAGGAAGTCCCCAAACAGGCTGGCGGGGAGGAGTTTCTGAGGGCCAGGAGTCTCCAGAAGTGAAAGGGGAAGGGTGAGGGAGGTCAGAGCAATGGAATCATTGCACAAAACCCTCCCCCTGAGAAGGGCCCATCCTTCCTGCCTCGGCGAGCCAGAGGCCACGGGCTCCATCTGCTGAGGGCTTACAGAGCCGCATACAAATGGGCCGCAGCTACTGACCTCCACCTTCACCTTTGCTGGACTTCCTGAAATTGGATGCAGGCGCAGGGAGTGTTGTGACCCAGATACACACCTGTGTGGTCTGGGGCCTGGGAGCCCGGGGCAGGAAAGGCAGAAGGGCAAAGTGCGAGCCAGTTGAAGATTTTTAAAATGAGTTTTTTGTTGTGTTGCTATTATTTATCAAATTATCACATCCCCTGAATCGGGGGAAGTATTATTAAGCACATTGCAGATAAGAAAATAAAATCTTACTTGTAAGCGCAGAAAGAGGAATCATGCCAGGCCTGATCCCGAGCCCATGTGTCCTCTTTGCTGCTGTGCTACTGCCTGGTGGGGACATGGGTGTGCACACAGGTACAAGTCATAGTGGAAACTATGCTGAAATAGATGTCACGATCACTAAGCTCTTGCTCTGACTCACCAGAAATTGGTTGGTGGCTCTGGACGTTAGTTGGGTCACCTAAAAGTGTCTGCTCAGCATATTTCCATTCCACCAGCACCTTGTACCTACTGCAGGAGAGCTGGGGGTGCGGGATCTTACAATGAAAGTGCTGCCCTGGGTTTAGAGCAGAAGGGAAGAACTACATACAAAGAGATCATTTCAGGACAATGGCTACAGGTTCAAGTGGTTGTAAAGTTTAAATGAAACCGGTAGAAGTGTTTAACAAATCTAAGGATCATCCCAATTTCCCTGAGACCAAACAATCTATTTTAGAAACATGGAAAACCAGGAGCAGGATGGGGAAGTCTACAGGAATATCCCATGGCAAGCCCTCCCTTCACATCAGCGTGTGTTATCAGGGTAACAGAACTTTCTTTCCTTCCTTCCTTCCTTCCTTCCTTCCTTCCTCCCTCCCTCCCTCCCTTCCATCCTTCCTTCCATTCTTCTTTCCCTCCTTCCCTCTTTCATAGTTTGTTTCTGCTGTTCTATGTGTATCCAAAGCAAGTCCTCAGCAAGGAAGCCAGCTGTGTATTTCTTCTCCAGCTAACAAGAGTCAGCAACTGGGAATTCACACAGCTGTGGGGCTGAGAGTAGGATGTGACCTAAGAAGAACTTACGAGCTAGCTCGCCATGCTGTGTCCTCTGTCCGAGCGTCTGTGGTGCACACAAGTTCCCATGCGCTCATCCCTGACTTCCTATTACGGTAGGAAAGTCATTTCCATCTCCATTAACAGCTCTCCTTTTTCTGTCTGGGAGAATTCTGGCACAGCCACTGTCTTCCTGACTGAACGGGGTAATGGGAAAGGAGAGAACTGAGAGAAAGCAGAACACTTGGATTCATTTCCTATGGAAAGCAACTCTGTGAGTTACTAGCAGAGGGAAGTAAATAGAAGAGAGGATGAGATGAGAGCAGAAGAAAGAAGAGGACCTTCTGTACTGAGAGAAAGTTCTTAGGGGTGGAGAGAGGCAACTGTGTTTGGTAAGTATACACCTGACAATTCTGGAGAAAGAAAGAAGAATTCCTTGTCAATCTGAATAACAATCAGAGAGAGATGCTCTAAAGGCTAAGGAGATTTATTCAGCATTAGCAAAGTATTCTCAAATGGGAATATTCATGCCATAGTAAACTATGGGTGTACTTACAGAGACTGAGGCAAAGAGACTTTTTTAAAGGGGAAAGGAGGAGAATTACATAAGATGTTTTGAAACAATAACCCTTGACTATGTGGATTAATAACAATGGTGGTGTCAGGCTGAGGGGGAACAGTCAGTTGCTGGGCAGGTGTCCTAGCAGAAGGAGGAGGTGGCAGTGGTCTTTATGCAAGGTTGTGGTTCTAGCAGGGTCTTCCATAATTCTTGTTATCAGCTGCACGTGCCTGATGGTCCCTCCTTCAGAACCTCCTGGATCACCCTTTTATTTTTTTGACGGTACTGGACCCAGGAGCTGCACAGAGCTGCACCCCTAGCCTTTTTTGTTTTGTTTCTGAGACAAAGCCTTGCTAAGTTGCTAAATTGCTCAAACTGGGTTCAAATTTGCAATCCTCTTGCCTCAGCCTCCCAGAGTGCTGAGATTACAGGTATGTACCCCCATGCCAGCTATTTTTCTGTTCTTTCCTTTTTCTTTCCTTTTTTTTTATTAAATTGGTATATGTTTACAATAAATAATAGTTACATTCATCTTGGGAAATTGGTACAGATATATAATGCATCTAATCACCTTCCTTCTTCCCTTTGTTCCTTGTGAGAATTTGACAAAATGTCTCAATTTTGATTCTGATAACTTGCATATGTCCTTTGACAGACTAAATTTCTTTGTGAATTACCTTTTGGATATCTGGCAGGCCGTTGTTTCTCTGAGATCATCTCCATATCAGCCCCAGGTCAGAGGAGTTAGGTCTTGTGCGGGTTACACCAGCATTTACAGACTCTAATCTGAAGCCATTTGTTCTAACCTCTTCATTTTACAGCTAAGGAAACCAGGAACCAGACAAGTTCCAATCTTTGATTTCTCATTTTGTTGGTTACTTCTTTCTTGTTGATGAGACAAAATGCCTGACACCCAAAATTAAGGAAGGAAAGGTTTATTTAGCTCACAGTTTGTGGAGGTTTCAATCCATAATCTGCTGGATATAAGGCAGGGTGGCTCATGGCAGAGGGCAACAGCTCATAGCAGCTGACCATGGTAAAGCAGCAAGAGCAAAAAGGGAGGAGTGTGAGCGAAGACTCTTTTTGTCCCTTATATTGTAAGTAGGCCACCCACCCTAGGGTGGGTGTAGCACTCGCACCCATAATCCCAGCATTGGACCATGACTCAGTCACAAACTCTGGAAACCTGCCCTGGTGACTGCAGGAGGCTTTGGAGGGGAAATCCACACACAAACCACAATACTCATCTAATTTCCTGACCAAAGTGTAAAACTGCTTCTGTTCTCTAACCCACAGAAGGGACACAGGTGACACTGGTGAGAGAGGAGAGAAGCTTTTTTTGTCTTTCTTTCCTGGTACATTCACATCTCAGCCACTTTTGTGCTGGCCAGGTCCTTGCTCTGTCTATGATAAGCTACATGGCTTTAGGCACATCACTTCCTACCTGAACATTAGCTTATGCCGCAGATAAAGCTGAGTTAATAAGAAACACTGCCTGATGTTGGAGAACTTCAAATGAGACTGTGAAAACATACTTTGACCTAAAAATGTGAGCAGAATTGAAAACACCCATTCCTTTATCCCACCAAAGTCCTACAGTTTCAATCTAATCCCATAAATCTTTACCTTCAGCTCTGGCTTGTGTCTGGATGCCCCCACCAAAGCCTCATGCAGTCATAGGTGGGGCTTTTCAGAGGTGGCTGGATCTTGGCTGTGTAATGCTGGGATCAAGCATGTGATGCTGGGATTGATTCACAGTGTGATGCTAGGATTAAAGGTATGAGTGCTACCCACCCTAAGGGCAGGTAGCCTGCATAAAATGTAAGAGAAAGAGGGCTGCTGTTGTTTTGCTTGTCACTCGTCCCTTGCTTGTTGCTATTGTCTTCTGCCTTCTGCCTGCATGAACTGTTTCTCCCCTGCAAGGTCCTTCTGCCGTGCCACCATGCTTTGGAGCCAGTCAACTATGAACCGAAACCTTTATAAACTATAAGCTAAATAAACATTTCCTCCTTTAACTTGGGGTGTCAGGTACTTTGTCTTAGCAAGGGGAAAGTAACCAAGACATTCTCCTACATGCATGCCTGTACTTCTAACACTCTGGGATTTGATCATAAGTTTGGACCCAACCTGGACAGTCTCCAATTAATGATGGTTCCACTTACAATATTTTTACTTTATGATGACATAAAAACTGCACACATTCAGTAGGAACTGAATTTGAATTTTGATCTTCTCCCTGACTAGCAATATGCCGGGCGATATGCTCTTTCAGTATTGGGCAGCAAGTGAGCTACAGCTGTAGCAGCCTCGCGACTGTGAGAGCAAACGACTGGTACTCTGCAGTCCACAGAGCACTGTGTTGCTAAGCTACAGTGTTCTGTAGGTTAGGCGTATTAAGTGGATTTTCAAATTATGATATTTTCAACTTGCAATGGGTTTATTGGGCTGTAACCCCTCGTCAATCAAAAAGCATCTATATATGGAAGCCAAACCTATATACACAATAAAGGCAAGAATGAGAGACAGAAAGGAGAAGGGGAGGAGGAGGAGGAGGAAGGCGAAGGAGAAGGAAGAGGAGCAGGAGAAAGATGGAGAAAAGCCTCAGAGGTTTGTGTAGAATTTACTTAGGTGAGTAAAAGGGAAATAAAAATTTAATTTAAAGATACTTGGAGTGCTGGGCATGGTGGTGCATGCCTGTAATCCCAGCACTTGGGAGGCTGAGACAGGAGGGTCTCCACAAATTCAATGCCAGTCTGGGCTACCTAGTGAGTTCAAGACCAGTCTGAACTACATGGTGAGACCCATCCACAAAATAAAACAAGTTACTTGGAGTATATATTGAAATACCTATAATATCCTCCTTTCCTTCCTTTTACTTTTTATTTTTTCCTCCCCAGGGCTCCGTACATTCTAGCCTATTATTACTGAACTACAACCCTAGCCTGTTTTCAATTCGAGACAGGATCTGCTAACTTTCCCAGGTTAGCCTTGAACTTGCAGTTGTCTTGCCTCAGCCTTCTGGTAGTTGGGATAATGTGTACATGGCACCCTGCAAGATTCTTGATGCAATTCCCTTTGAACTATAAGTAAAGATTGAACTGCTTTTCTTGAATGTGACGCCCTCTGACTGGAACCAAGTGGCCTTCTGAATTTAAGGTTACAAATGTGAAGGACAGTGTCGTTGACTCTGAGATCCCTGGGGGAGAAGATGCTCTGGTATCTGGTCCTGGGCTCTGCGTGAACCTGGGTACCATGGATCTTGGATTCTCTCTCTCTCCTACACCGCACCTGCAGCCTCGAGGTTCAAGGTGTGATTGAAACCACATCTAGCTGGGCAGATTTCTTCCTGTGCTACTCCTGCTCCTCAAAAGCTGGGCCTGCCCCAACTGCTGTCGCCAGCTGGGAGCTCTCACACATCACCAGACTAACAGAGCCTGCAGGCTGAGCAGCGGCAGCTGGCAAGGGACTGGTGATCTGCCCCTGGGTCCTGAGGCCCCTGGAGCAGCCATCTGGAGTGTAAGTGCTTCTCCTCATCCAAATCCCTCGGTGAGATTTAAAGACCACACACTGCAGCCTCAGCCTCACCCCAACACACGAGACTATTTGAGGTTTGTTCCCATGATGTAAAATACCCAATTTATACCGCCTTGCAAACCTGACTCTGAGCACTACTGTCAGAGACCTAATTATCTGCCTGACGTCTCTCCTTGGAGGTCTCGCACAAACATCCACAGCTCTGTGCATACGAAACTAGATTTTCCATTTTCATCCCTAAATCCACACTGCTGCATCCCCCCACCCCAGCCTCCTGCAACCAGGACACCTCCCAGCAGCCAGTTGCTGAGGCCAGAGGCCAGGGAGTTGTCCTTGGCTTCTCCCTCTCCTCAGTCCCTCTCCCCAGCTGCCATCAGCAGCCCCTAAGGGTCACCAGCTCTCTCCATCTCCACAGGCACAACTGTACTCCAAGGAGCCAGTGTCTTAGGACTAGAGGGACCTGAGTGGAGAATGTGACTGGAAATGGAGCCTTGCCCACTGCTCCCTGACCTGCCATCCCTACAGCATGGACTCAAAATTCAAAACATTTGTGGTTGGGAAGAACACAGCCCTACTACCCTCCACCACTCTGGAAGGAGATTGCAGTGCCTGTGAGAGGTGTTCTGCTAATGCAGATGAGCAAATTTAGGCAGAAGGACCACCTGAGGTGTCATCTTCCCTACAGCCTCTCCCCAGTGCCAGTCATCCGTTCCCCCCAGGACATGGCAATACTTCTGACCAAGGTGAAACTCCTTTCCACATATACAGAGAGGAGACATCCACTGGGGGTGTAGCTCAATGGCAGCTTGCCCAGCATATACAAGGCCCTGGGTTCCATCCACAGCACCACAGAACAACCACAAAAGAGTGATGCTACCAAAAAGAAGCATTCTTTTCTCCTGGCAAAGGCCAAGCTAGATGCATAATAAGGCAGGGGAGGGGAAGAAAAGTCTGGGGCAAATGAAGAGAGAGGTTTGAGAATGGGCCAATGTGGACACTTTAGGACCTCTTGGCATACTACATAAAATGGGCAAGAGGACCCAGCTGCAAGGTGCATGGGGACTCAACCTGGGGACTTGAGTGGGACATAGTTGTAAAAGCTAAGATGAAGACAGACCTGGGAAAGGGAGATCTCGAGCTTTCCTGGAGAAACCAGTTCAAAGAGGTGAATAGAATGAGACTCCAGTCCTACAACCCCACTGTGAAAACTGGGATAAATATTACCGTGTTCACTTCCCAACAGTGTGCAGAGTTCTTTTTTTAAATAGATAAGGGAAACTGGCAAGATGATTTCTCTCAGTTCACATAGCAAACTACAGAGCTGTTTTGACATACGAATCACCAATATGGCAAGCCAAATGGGTCATATTTGCATGGATTTCTTCTCATTACATCAGCAGTTCATTTATACCAGTGCTTCCTACTGTCTGTGATCTGATAACACTTCCAAAATTTGGGTAGCTTTGCACTGCATGGAGACCAGTATTCTTCACAAAAACTATTTGCCACCAGCAGGCAGGTGACCGAAGAGGAGTGGAAGTGCTCTTTGGACAGCACAGAATTCTCAGTACTCACACACTGGATGGCTTCCCAGTGCCACACGAATATTTCTGAGTGGCTTGGGCAGCTCTCTTGGGAGTGATACTTGGAGAGTTGGAAATAAAACAGTCCTCTGGTTGCTGGGTGTTTTTTTTTTTTTTTTTTTCTGCCCTGGAAAGTTCTTGCTTATCCTTCCTGCTGCTCTCTGGCCCTGTCTACTTCCTGGCTCCCTTAGATTTCAGAGGAGCTGGCACTGAATGACACCCATTCTCACTTGACATCCTCTCCAACTTAGCAAGCAGCTTTCCTGCCAAATCTCTAGGTCGGTGTCTCATGATGCCAGCTGCCTCTGGAGCTCCCCTGGGGCAGGCAGTGAGGTGGCTGCAGCCAGCACTCAGGTCAGAGAGAAAGAGCAAGATGTCATGTGAGAGGAACATCACTTGATCTCAGAAATGCAGACTACAGGGCTGTGGCTGCACTCCAGCCACACAGCACACTAAGTTGGCAGGTCCTAAAAAAGGTAAAGGGCTAGATCCACAGGCCAGGCCCTTGGCTCCCTGGCTTCCTCCCCACCCGCCTGCTCCTCTCATCTCACCTCTAGAGATTGCAAGGTGGGGGGCTTTTTTAAGACACTCTTTGAGACCCTCAGAGAACATTCTGAAAGGGTGTCCTTGGTGCTTGCATAAGACTAATAAGCCTTTCTGGGAGACTCCTCTTGCAATTCACCATCTTTGCCTCCTTGGCAATTGGGCAATGCCCTTGGGCAAGTCCTTTGTCCTCTAGTCCTTTCTGAAAGGGGCAAAGATCAGAGCAACCTTGACCACTCTGACCACCATGCCATGTCACATGGTCATTGCTGATGTGACCATCAGGTTCGTGTCAGACTATGTCACATGGTCATTGCTGATGTAACCATCAGATTCACGTCAAGGGCTAGTGATCTTCCTGGCTCTACTCCAGGTCCCTGTCTCCTGGTGCCCTCCCACCGACCTTGCCAACCCCCAACACTGGTGCCATGGGAGTGATGTTCCACAGCTGTGAGTCTGTGCCTCCTGGATGAGCCATTCTTGTAAAATGTCTGCCTGATGTACAGTGTTCCTATACTGACATGGATAGTAATAGAAAATTAGCAGCCCACCTGGCTGCAAAATGTGATACTACTCTTCACTCTATCAACTGACCGGCCTAGATGTGCCAATGGGAATCCTCTCTCTGATATTTCATTTGGACCAGAAAGACGGAGAAACCTGGGTCTCCTGTGGGGCTGTGGCTGGTCATTTTCATGCCATAAAACTGGAAGAAACAAGTGGGCAGAAAGAGGCAAAGAGAACAGGTGAAAGCTGAGTATGGTGGTGCATGCCTATAATCCCAGGACTCTGGTGACTGAGGCAGGAGGATTGCAGTGAGATCAAGGTTAGCCGAGGCTGCACAGTGAGCTCAGGACCAGCCTGAACCACAGCGAGACCTAGTCTAAAAACAAAAAACAAAACACACAAAAAACAACCCCCCTCTAAAAAAAAGATAAGAGTGCACACACTCTGGGAGTTTCCCACAGCTCTCCAGATTTGGGATTCTAGTCTCTCTGAGGCCCATTTCTGCCTCGGGCAAGGGCTCATGATTATTTATAAATTACCTCTTCTTTCTAATTTCTATCCCTACCACCACCAATAAAGCCCAGAGCAACAGTAATACTATATATTTTCTTAATTCTAACAAGCACCATCCATTTAAACAGTACCCATTTAAAAATGTTGTTGATTATGACTTATTCCGATTTCAGAAATACTCAACATGAAAAGCACACATCCTAACATTGAGAAGACAGGATACTTTAAACTCCATGGCTCAGACTCTTCATTAAGCAAAATGGTCTCTCTAACCTAGTTCAACTATCTATGTGTCTTCGGGATTAGCTGGAACCTGTCTGTTACCACCTTCATGGGGAGACTGTCTTGGGTAGGGTTTGGCTGTTAAAGAACAGCCCTTAAACTGGGGGTATAGCTCAGCAGCATAAATGCCTGCCTGTCAGGTGCAAGGTCCTAAGTTCAATCCCCAGTACAAAAAAAAAAAAAAGAATAGGCCTTAATAGTTTCTTCTTGAGCTTGCCAAGTGGATGACCCTGCTAAGATCATTAGTCTTACTGTCCCCTTCATGGGGGGACATAGTCAAAGTCACGTTGAACTCACTGCCTTTCCAACAAGGGCCACCCACCCATTGTAGTCTTTTTGCTGAGAGGGTTTGCTTGGTCTCTGCCCCACTTTACCCTGAAAATCCCCAGGGTGGGTCCAGGCAGCTGCACGGGTAGCTGGAGCCACACTTGGCCCAGTGCTCTCTGCAGCCCTTGTAAGCATGTAGTGTAAGAGAGGTGTCATCTAATCAAGTCCCTCTTCTGAAAGACAGAACTGGGGGTGAGGAGTGTTACGCAGGGTCACCTGGCCAGATAATGGCACAACCCAGGCAAGCGAAGGGTTAGCGGCCTCCAGCGCTGTCCTCCACCCAGTCTGCCACAACTTCTCTTTCCCAGCAAAGCAAGGAGGTCAGAATCCAACCGGGAGACAAAGGGGGCCATCAGCGCTGAAGTGACTGAGAGCATAGGTCTGGAGCCCCAGTGCCCAGGTTCAAATCCCAGCTCACTACTGCCCAGCTATATACTCAGGTCAGCTGCCTAACCCCTTTGTTCCTCAGTCGCCTCACCTATAAAATGGAGACAAAGACAGCACCTCTCCTACAGGATTGTTACAAACATTACGTTTGTTAATTTCAGTTAGCGCATTTTAAACAGTGCCCAACACACTGCATGTGCATTAGTTGATTAAAACTCACCTCTGGAGACCCAGGATTTAGTGAGGCAGTCACAAGCACAGCTGTGGTGGGATCTCAGGTGCAGAGTCCCTCAGCACCAGCCAGTCAGAGACAGGAACAAAGAGGCAAGACAGATGCTGGCTTGCAGCTCGGTCTACCTCAGCAGGAAGCCTCTGCGCTCTTTCTCAGCCTCGCTTAGGCTGGTGACCCCTTGAGAACACTACTGGTGCCAATCAGCCAGTCACCGCCTCTCCCCCAGCAGGGCCTGGTGGAAGCGAAGGCTGCACTGGAGGCTCCTGCTGGAGACAGAGGAGTCTACCTGCTCTGAGCTGGGTGGATAAATCAGGCCTTTCTTCTTAACCTAAAAGCAGGTATTTTCTTCTGCCAACCTAATTCTTAAGGGTTAATCCAAACAGGATCAGGGAGGTGAGTGTTATTTCAGTTGGTGGTTCCTCCCCCTTTCATGTTATCTCAGCTATCTAGAGTCAAACATGCAGAGAAAGGTTTTCACCTCCTTCGGGGCTCGGAGCCCCCAGTCCCTGTCTAAATGATCCTAACATCTGCAGATCTTCACTCAGCCTCTCAGAAATGTTGGAGGAACCTCCTCTGTCTCTTTCCTTTGCTTTTGCATTCTCCCTCACAGCCCCCTCTCTCCTTTCATTGTACCTTTTCTCTCTCCCTTCCACGTCCCTGAGTTTATTCAAGGTCCATGCTGGATTTTCAGGCTGAGACTCAGCTGGGCTCCCCTGCAAAAGGAAAACCTCACAGGGAGAGCACAGAAGCCTGGAGGACTGGGGACTGAGGGTGGGCTGGGCCAGCAGTGGGAAATGAGCACTAGAACTGGAAAGGCGGGCAGACATCAATCACTGCAGCTGTCATAAAACATGCATGAAAACCAGGGGAGGGGCTGGTGGAGGGCTGCCAAGGCCTCTTTCTCAGCCCACAGCTGGGGACTTGAGGAGGAGGAGGGCTGATGGGGAGGCCTGAAGGGGAACAGAAGGAGCCTGTAGTGGGAGGAGTTGGCAGGCGCCTGCTGGATAAGCAAGATGAAAGGCAGGAGACACACAGAGCTGAGTGGTAGAGGAGAGCAGAGGCAGGTTTGGTCTCCTGAGGCAGCCAAGGGAGTTAGGGAGCCTGGAATGCAAACATCTTCTCCCCCATAATGAAAAGCTACTAGGCCTTCTTTTTGAACTCCCCTGCTTTCTGAGGTGCCCTGCTTTCTCCTGGTGGGCTGTGAGCTGATACTTCTTCAGTTGTGCTGTGCTTTTAGGCCTGAGCCTTCCAGAGGGCCTGATGTAGGTTCACACTGGTAACTCAGGACTGGCCCTACCCAAAGGCCAAAGCCTATGCCCTTTCTGTGGCCCTCCAGCCAACAGCGTGCCACGTGGTACAGCCCTCCAAAGTGAACCTATGTCCTCAGCTATGGGCTCTGCGAAAGCCTTGTATCATGTGTGCCTCCCAGGTCTGCCAGATAACTTTTTATTTTACCACAAACAAAGGGCAATGGGCCTTTTCTAGAATTTTTATGCAGAGCCCAAACTCTTAAAACTAAGCCTGCTCATTTCTTTGACCTCATCAATATGGAATTTCTTATTAATTGAAACTTTATCTTATCTAACTGTCTTTTGGGGGAAATGATAGCCAAGGGTACACTGCAGAATTAAATTAGGAGCAAAAAATGATATTAATCACTGAGAATACTCAGTTTTTAGAGTATCAAGTGCCGAAAAAGTGAGAGTATTTAGCCACTTAAACTGAAATCAAAGAGAAGGGAAACTGAGGGTAAATACAATGAGGAAAAGACTTAAATGAGGCTTGGGATCTTCATAAGCATGTGGGATAAAAGTGAGATGCAATCAGACACTGTCGCCAGCCAGCCCTGCGCCACAGGGAGTGGAGAGGGAGAGATTCTAAAAAAGTCTGAAAGACACTCGCCTGCCTTTGTGCTTGAATAAAGCTTTCTAGGCAAGCCCATGAGGACCACCCCAGAATCACTTTTCAACTCTTCTGGACCAGAAAGAAGTTCCACGGCTTCCTTGGCTCTAACCATTCCTCCGAGGAGCCAAACCTCGCATGGAAAATTCCCAGCCTCACCCAAGTCTTTGCATGCTGCACTCCCACCCTCACTGCTGATTTCTGCACATTTCTCTGCATTTTATTTGCGGCATCGATGGCCACCAGCCGTCAGGAGCCACTTGGTAACAGCACTCAAAAATGATGATTGCAGGAAGTAAGTCGTCCTTCCCTCAGCGTTATGGCTGGCCAGATGGAGATGACTGTCTCGGACGATGGCACCCACTCTAGCACAAAGCCAGGATGCATCAGATTCCCATCGAAAAACTACCCAAGGGTAGGCCCGAGGACCAAAAGAAAACTTTGTCAGAGATGGGTTAAATAATGTTCTCTACAATGGTAGGCAGAATAATGGTCACCCTACAATATCCGTATCTTGATTTGCAGGGTCTGTGACTATGTTACCTTACATGGCAAACATTCCTTTGCAGTTGTCTTAAGGATGCTCAGATGGGGAGAGTACCCTGGATTATTCAAGTAGGTGCAATGTAACGTAAGAGTCCTTATTAGAGTGAAGCAGGAGTGGCAGACAGATGTGCCAAAGGAAGTAGAGATCAGAGGCCTGCAAGGCCGTGAGCCAGGGAATGTGGGCAGTCAATCTCTAGAAGATGGGATGGACAAAGAAGCAACCCCCACCCCCACCCAGCCTGCAGGAGGGAGAGTGACCTGTTCAATCCATTTCCCACATTTATGCTGTTTCAGGTTTGTGGTGGTTCATCACAGCAGTAAAAGAAAACTGTTATTCTCACTAAGCGACTTGACATCAAGTCATTTCTGGATAAGCCTGAAACACGGTGCTCCTCTGGCCTTCCTCACAGATAATCTGTGCTGGTGCTCCACGTCCTGACTTACAAATGCTGCTGTTACCCACTCCCTTAACCACTCCCATGTGTGAACTTGTTCTCCTCAGCTCTCTCAGAGACCCTCTGCTCTAGTCCAGTTATTCTGGTGAAGTGTGAAAGCTGAAAGAAAATAATGGTAAAGCTAAGCAACAGTGGTCAAGGTGCCATCATGCCTTTTCCTCAGTAAAGGAAGAGAGTACTGGGAAGGGGCCCTACACTCCCTCCCAGCCACCTCAGAGAGCAGACTTTGAGTGAGCAAGGCTGCTCACGCTTGCGGATGCACAGGCCCCAGGGCCACTCCCAGAAAGTGCTAGAAGACAAGCAGATTATATGACTCCAGCTTACCTCAA
Organism: Dolichotis patagonum; assembly: GCA_004027295.1. Lineage (NCBI taxonomy): Eukaryota > Metazoa > Chordata > Mammalia > Rodentia > Caviidae > Dolichotis > Dolichotis patagonum. The sequence continues at coordinate 26,386 of PVJX010003785.1, forward strand.
TGCTGCCATGGGCAATCTGGTTAAATGAAATCAAAGAACACTCCTAAAGTCTCCTCAAGGGAGAGTTATTTGTTTCTGTTCCTCCTCTACATAAGCTGGAGCTCATTTCAGAGTTCCCGCGCCCACACTGATGCAAGCCACTCTTCATCTACACTGTTCCCAGCACAGTTAGCATGCTCTGTCCTTAGAGTCCCTGCAACACAGCTGCTTTCTGTTGCCTGTTGTTGTTTCAAATTTTATTTTAAAGAGAACAGAACAAAACAAAACAAAATGAAACGGAATAAAGCCAATCAAAACCAAAAAAATGAGAGTAATACAGGACTCCAAAACAAGATAATAGAAAATCAACAATGACTACCAGAAGACCTCATGTTACTTTAAAATAGTGCCCATACCGTAAGACATAATAAAATCAAGCAAAACAGAACAGAATAAAATCAATCAGAACAAAACAGTGAAAGTGATACAGGTCTTCAAAACAAGATAATAGGGGATCGACAATGCCATAATATATCTTATTAACTTTGAAATTTCCTGTTGCTTTTTAACACCATCCATGGTTTCTATAAAAGCCTCTTTGGAGGCAAAAAGCCAGATTCACGTGAATTCATTTCAACACACTCAGGAGTCTACCTGGCTCTTTCCCTCCCATGGGCCTCATGGACGGGAGTCCAGTGAGTATAAGATCAACAGTTCCTCAGGTCCCGCCTGACACGCTTGACAGCTGAGCACTGGTGTTTAGGATGTTCCAGGATGCCCTAGGAAGGAAGCTCTAAGCCTGCTTCGGGTCCATTCTTGTCAGTATTGATGTCATCCTAAGTGAAAAGAATTATGGGACCAGCGCACCAATTCAGATTATGTTATCATAAAAATCTGATACTGTCAGGTCTCCCAACTCCTCATCATGTTGATTAATAACGATTGTGAAGCAAAATCTATCAGATACTTTACAGATGTCTTATTTAATTCACTCAGCCTTTCTATTATTTCTATTTTACTGGGCTCCTGTGAAAAGTCAGTGAACCACCACCATTTCCAAAATGACAAGATTCCTCCTCCTTATTAGATCCTGTCTCTGTTAATGGTAGTACTATCCACTCAGATGCCCAAATTAGAAATGTCTGGTAGAGAATCTGTGGTTTTGCCGTGCTATATACTTCCCCATTACTCTATCCCCATGTCTTGGAAAATCTGCATTTCTGGCCATGGGTGCAGAGGAGAAAGAGGCTGCCCTTTGTTCCTTAATATAAAAAGTGAATAACCAACATGGCCATCACCTGAGACTCCCCTATGACCACTACCCTCTGTGGTGTGGTGATGGGGGGAGGGAGAGATTGCCCTTTTTCTAACCTGTAAGTGCTTTTGCTGAAATGAAACTTGAAAATATTTCTGGTCCAGTCATCCTGAGTTATAGCTTGATTCCATCTCCTCAGGCAGGCATTTCTCTCATCTATATTATGGTCTTCTGAAGTTTGGGGAAAGTATAATTTCCTTGGCATTCCAGGGTAGAGTTTGTTGATCACATGCCTCTGTTCTCACATTAACTTGTATATATCATTTGTTTTCAGTTAGCTCACATATTACACACACCCATCAAAGTTTGTTCAGAAATGATCTATGAGTACAATGAGCTGGCCTTTGGAAACAGGTTGATCTCAGGAAATAAGGAGGTCTACAAGGTGGACAGGAGGCAGAGACCTTCACAAGAGTCTCTGGGCTCTGCGCAGCTCCCTCTTGGGAGGAACAAAAGCACAGTCAGAAGTTAGTCCCTGAATTTATGTGATTTCCTCTCACATCAATTTTATTCCCAGGCAACAGACTTTAATGGCTTCCTAACTCAGCACAGTCATTTTATGGTATTGCTCTTTAACCAGCATCACTACTATAGAGTCACTAGTGTCACTTTGTAGTGCTATGAGCCTAAACATAATAGAGTAGATTAGGAGTCAATCAAGGGTGACTGGATTAAACATGACAACTGTTAACATTATGAGCCACCATCCCCTTCACTCTTCAATCCTTATTCAGGACTTCTGCTACAGAGGGCAGGCTGAATACATGCGTTTATTTTCACTTTCTTGAATAACCACTTAAATTATAGTGAAGGGTAAATGGTAAAAGAGTAAATGAGTAAAAATATCAAGGACAAAGAAAATGGGAGGGGAAGCAACAACAGACAAAAAAAGTCTATACATCATTGGAAGGTGGACAATAGATAGATGAGTGGTAATTGATTAGAGAGTGAAGAAAATAAAAATTTAGGTGCTAAAAGTGAGAATGCTAATAATAAGCAAGCCAACTTCCACGACCAGACTTCAGAAAACACAGATTAGAAAAGAGGCAATCTCTCCCTTCCCCCATCACCTCACCACAGAGGGTAGGTGGTCAGAGGGGAGTCCCAGGTGGTGGCCATGTCAGTTACTCACTTTTTATAAGGCACAATTACCTTAGAAAATGTGGAGCTGATCATAGCAAAAGTGAGAAAAATTTGAGCTTTTAGACTTGTGTTTCCCCTGGTCTCCTTCATACAGTGGGTTTGTCGCTCCTCCTTGACATGGCAGAAGATGAGAAGAATATTATAGTCTAAAGCAAAGTATCCTAAGAGATTCTAGAGTCAAAGAAATCAGACAAAGTGGAGGACAGAGGGGACGTGTTCTGGGAACACCTGAGAGATTAAATGAGTCTTGAAGTGGAACAGTGCTATCCACGGTCTTTCCTGTGAGGTTCCCAGAACACCAGCAGGGGGAACAACTATGACTCAACAGTCTTCAGTGAATAGACAGCCAAAGACAACTGATCACTTGAAAAAGAAATCCAATGCGAAGGGAAAAAATCAAAATAAACAAATAGAGGAACTCAGAGGGAGGAACTCAGGAAACAGGAAATGCAAAAAATAGAAGAGAAATTCAAAGATATCTTTATATCCTCAAAGGGTTGTAAAAAGATTTTGTATCCATTATATAAGAATACAATGCTAGGAAACTGAAATTGCTATTTGTTAATTCATTAATTAGCTATCTCCTGTGCTTACTGTACCAGGCACTAGGAACACACAACAGTAGTGTGCAAAATACTTACACATTTTAGTTCTCATGAAGGCTTCATAGTAGGGAAGAGAACCAGACAGGAAGTGAAAATTAAGCTAAATAATGTGCCAGATTGTAATAATGCTATGAAGAAGAAAAAAATAGCAAGGAATGGGTTTAAAGAAAGCTGGGAGAGCAGGGAGGGACTTTTATATTTAACATGACAATCAGAGAAAACTCAGTGACAGGTTGTCATCTGAACATAGAAATGATGGAGGCCAGGGAGCAAAAAAGAGAACAACAACAAAAGTCTTACCAATAAAAAATATTACGGCCATGTCTGAGAATTCTACAAACTCTAGAAGAATAAGCTGAGAAAACCACTTAAAGTAAACTAGGAAAACATAGGACAATAGGAAAGAAAAAAAAATGGCAAATCAATCCAGGAAGTCCAATCTGACTAAAACGAACCGATCTTCTCAACAGCAGCAACTCAATGGTAAAAGGAGAGTCTTTTACAGAGTCAATGCTGAAATAAGTAGTTATATGTACAAAAAAATTGCTTCAACTCTTATCTACCACACTCAAAATATTAATTTGAGATAGAGCAAGGCATACTTTTCTAAATAGGAAGAATAAAACTCTAAGTCCCTTAGGAGAAAATATAAAGAAATCAATTATGATCTTAGAGTATGCAAAGATTTCTTAGGATAAAAAAGTATTCACAATTAAAGAAAAAATTATAAATTGAACTTTCATAGAATTATAACTTCTACTCATCAAAATACATTGTTACATAAAATAGTCAACTCATTGGAAAAATATTCACAATGCACATATATAACTGAACACATAACTAGAATATATAAAGAGGCCCTACAATTTGATATTCAAAAGAAAACAATCTAATTAAAGGAAAAATATAAAACTTAGAATAGAGATTTCATAAAGATACACAAAGATACACAAGTGACCTAAAACCATATGAAAAAGTACTTACACACAGAAATAAAAAAGGAAAAGGAAAAGTACTTAACATTATTATGAATTAGAGAAATGCAAAATAGAACTATGATGAGATACTACTTTATACTTTTGGGGTTTTTTTTTTTACAAAAAAAACTACACTATCTTTTAAAACCTTTTTATTTTGGAAGTAATTAGAGTCCTAGAAAGTTGCAAAGAAAGTGCAGAGAGAGCACTTCTTACCTAGTTTCCCCCCTGGTTACTGTTTGTATCATTTCACACCAATTTGAAGACACCTACTTAAGACTTACAATGTTAAATAGTGTTGGTGACACAGAGGACTAGAATTCTCACTTCTTGCTAGTGGAATTATAAAATTACAACTATTTTGAAAAACCACTTGGCAGCTCTCTATAAAGTTAAACACATACCTTAAGACAGTAATGCTGGGCTCAGCGGCATAGCAGCTGCCTGGCAAGTGTAAAGTCCTAAGTTTGATTCCCAGTACCATTAAAAAAAAAAAAACAACTTAGCAATTCTCTCCTAAATATTTACCAAAGAGAAATGAAGACGTTTCCACAAAAATACTCATTCAAGAATGTTGATAGCAGGTATATTCACAATAGCTCCAAACCAGAAACAAATTTTTCACTAACAGGAAAATAGATAAACACATAATGGTAAATTCATATAATGGAATACAGCTCAGCAATATAAAAGGATACATTATACTACTCTCAAGAGCACTGATAGATCTCAGAAACACTAGGTTGGGTATAGAAAACCAAATATAAAATAATCTGTACCATGTAATTTCATATATATGAAGATCATGAATGGAAAATTAATGCATGGTAACCAAAATCAGAACAATGGCTGCCTTTGGGGGGGTAAGGCATTTCTTGGAAGGGTACATAAGACGACCTTCAGGGTGTGGGGATGGTGATGATCTACATTCTGATTGAAGAGTTGGTCCTACAGTTGTGTTTATTTATTAAAATTCATTTAACTGTACATTTAAGATCTATGCTTCCCACTGGATGCAATTTTTTCTTTGATTTTTAAAAATGAAAAGATTCCCACAGTGAGAAGGAGTGAGTTTAGGTGGGGTGTGGTGGCACATGCCTGTGATCCAGTACTCTGCGGCAGGAAGGTTGCTATGAGTTTGAGGCCAGCCTGGGCTACATAATAAAATCCTGTATCAAATAACAAAACAAGAGACAGTGAGCTGGTGGAGGGAAGAGAACAGGACAAATAAATTAGAAATGAGAGCAAAAGAGAGAGAAGCTTATTTCTTATTACCTGCCAATGATACATTTTTTTAAACCGTGAATGTTTTACTGGATGGAAATACAAACTTGGGCCCTAAATATTTACATTATTTGATACATTATTTTATTATTACAACATGGATTTTTATAAATATAAGACATCAAGCAACTAAGTCATGAAAAACAAGATCTTGAATTTAGATTTTTTTTTTTTTTTTTTGCTATCAATAATCTTAACCACCTCCTCTCCACAGCAAAAATCACCATATGTTTGGAGGAGCATCAGCAAATGAGAGATGCCATCAGTCTTGGGCTTTTACAAGTATTCCTTCAAAAGTAATGGAGCAGGGATTCCGCTGGAGCCTCTCTCCACTGGCATTAATCATTCCTTGCCCCATTTAAACCTTCTTCATCACTTAGGTATCTTGTGCCATCAATATCTTCCATCCATTTACAGAATTACTGCCATTTCCAAGGGTCTAAATGTCTATAGATGATGCTAGAAGATGTCACAACCCTGGCTTGTTTATATAAGCTGTTCTGTGCTGACATGTTTAATACTCAAGTAGTGGGCGTGTCTGATGTGCACACATTTGCTGGGCTGTTTCCTTATTTGTTAGCAGAATCTAAGAACAAACCAGTGGTTCGCTTATTGATTTCAAATGGATCCTCTTTCCAAGCAAAGTGTAAGCTATAAAAGTGGAAATGTTACCGGATACAGATGGAAGAGTAAGGATTTAAGATCATAACCCTGGTACAAACGTCTGAGTTCTGATAATAAGGGCGCATCGAGAAGCTGAAAGACACCAGATTCTGTTTGAGACCTGCAAGGGACCCCAGCGATCACGTTCTGCAATTACCCCCCACTTTACACATGAAAGATGGAGGGAGGGAGGGAGGGAGGGAGAGAGAATGTGAAAATAGCAAAATAGCATTGAAATTTCAGTTTTAAAATCTTGGTTGCATGGTTTGCTAAAGCATTTAACCTTAGTTTTCTTCTGTAAAATGGAAATGAGAAAATCTGATTACTTGTGTACTCTTATGAAAATCAAAGGGAATAAGGTTTGAGAAGCTGTTTTGTCAATTCTGTATTAATGCTTGTTATTGCTATTGCCCTAGCTGGTAAATGGGAAAGCTAAAACTAGAACTCAGTTCCCCAGAATGCATTCCAGCAGTCGGAAAACCTGCCCCAAGGCTCCGCAGCTGACCTCAGACGGAAATCTATTTTGTATCTCAGGGCTTGGGAAGGAGCATACGCTCCAAGAGGCTGCACACGAGGAAGAGCTGAGACCCATAGTGAGGCAGTAGGGCCTTAGTGAGAGGAAGCAACTACTACTGCCCTTCCTGGAGGGTTCGGCGGGCTGGGACACCTTTAGGAGACCGCCTGCCTCAGTTTCTGGCTAAGAACTGGGATGGAGTTGAGTGGGAGGAACCATGGAATTGGACACGATCGGAGCCTGTTAACTGCTGCCGCACACACAGGGCGCTGCAGTTGCCCCTGCACTCTTCCCTAAGAGCTCCCCTAGGGACACGCATTCCATTACGGGAAGGAACAGGCGGCTTCAGTTCCTGAGATCACAGGAAATCCTCAGGAATGAATGCCCAGAGTAAGTGCTTGGAAAGCTCTGTTTCACTCCCTTCAGCACCTTTGGTTGAGAGTTTAAAGTTAATAGTCTCAGTGTGGGAGGAAACCTAGCCCAGAGGAATCCTGGGTCCATCTCAAGCTAAGGATCCAGAGCAAGAGGTTTACCTTGTTCAAGCTCTACAGGAACTTAAGGAATCCTGCTTAAAGTGAGTATAATAATAACAATAACAATAATAACAATAATACCTTGTTTATAAGGTTGCTATGAGAAAGGTAATAACAATGGTCAATACTCAGTGAGCACTTACATGTATTATCTCATTTAGTCATCACATAATGCATTTTTGATACCTGTCCTGGGAACCAGGAAAAGACCATGTGTACCCGCAAAGCCAAAGTCCTTTTAGAGGAGGAGGGCACATTTACCTCTGCCTTCAGGGTGGCACTGTGAGAGGTCCTGAAGAAGGCAAGTCTGCCGGAGTGTTGGAAACATTCATTAACATACACAGGTATGGCCTGGGAGGTCAGCCCAGTAGAACTACAGACACATGCAAGGAAAGCGTTGGTTGCTCTAGGCCCTTGGAAGATCACAGGCAGGTTTTCCAAGAAAGGAAGGTCCCACAACATTCCTTAGGGTCAACTGCCAGCCGAGTCTTACAAAGGTTCTTAGCTGGAGAAACAGCTCTGGCTGCTGCTTCCCACAGGGCCCAAAGCAGTGAAGAGCAGACAGCTGTACTGGCAAAGCCAGCCTCCTACGCTGGCTTGCACTGAAGACGCATCTCAGACAGATATAGCTGATTGGTACCCAGGTGGTGAAGTGGTTGGTGGCCATTTGGATCCTGACAGTCTCCCCTGGTTGGCTTCTTCTCACAGTTAATCAGCCTGGGAATTTCCTGCAAATACTTGTTTGGCTTTGGTGTGAACATACCTGTGAGGATGCTGCAAATTGGACTGAAGAACTGCCACAGGACCTAACTGTGTGAATGTAGATAAAGTGTGATCCTGGGATTGAGGGGGCCCCAGCCTGGCTGTGAGCAGCACCAATCAATAGGTTTGCAGCCTGGACGGAATATGAAAGGGCCAGAAAGAAGGCGGTTTCTGACTGCTGTTGCTGCTGTTTCTGCTACTGCTTTGCTGTTTCCTGCCTTCTTGCCATGGACTTTCCCTCTGCAGCCTCTCTGCCATGCCACCTTGCTTTGGAGCAAGCTGACTATGGACTGAAACCTTTGCAAACTACCAGCTAAATAAACTTTGGGGTGTCAGATATTTTATCTCAGCAAAAGAAAAGTAACCAAGACAGCTGTAGTGAACACAGGCATGATTTCATTAGATTCTGATGATGAGCTGAGAGCTACAAGATGTGTCCTCATTTTATTGAAGAGAAAACTAAGGTTTTGATACTAAGTGACTTCCCCATTGTCATGCCGTGAATGAGCAGCTGAGCTAGAATTTGAACCTAGGTCAGTTAAGGTCATGTCCTTGGTCCTTTGCTCAGATTGGTTCAATTGAGCAGTGAGTTACAAAAAAGGATTTTGCTGTGGCTACTTGGGGAACCTGGGAGGACCAGGTCTTTTATATGCTCTTACTCATCAGTTGCTGCAGTGGTGAAATGGCAGCAACAATTTTATCAAATAATGTAAGAGAAGCATTTTGGAAGAACTGGCCATGCATAATCACCACCAAGTGAATGTTGGTTGTTGTTAGCTATGATAAACAATTTCCCTCAATTCAGTTACTTTCTAGACTCATTTATTTAAGATTGTTTTTATTCCATCATTCACACTTGGAAGAAAAGTCATTCCAGAAGCACATAGAATAGTAAATTGGATTGCTCATCTTCTGTCATTTTTGTTAATATGCTTTCTGTCTGGACATACAATTACCAAATTAATTGGCGGAGTCTGGGATAAAACTTATCTAAAAAAATTAATTGGTGGAGTCTGAGATAAATGTGTTCTCCATCCTCACCTCTTCTACTATCTTCTGTCATCAAGGTACATACTGCTCCTGTTGTAGGCCAGTCTTGTAATGCAGTCTCTCCAAGTGAGAATTTCCTCCCACACCACTGCAAACCCCTAAGAGTAGAGGCTCCCCCATTCTCAGGTCTACACTTTCTGGTGCCAAAGAAAGAGAGCTTCATAAAGGCTTTCCTGAGGTGGGCTGGTGATAGTTTGCAACCATGTAAGAAAATTCACAGCGCATACCCTTTTTGAATGCTAACTCTTTGAGGGGCAGAGCTTAAGAGTCACTTTGGAAGGAACCAGATGCTTTCTCTCATCTGTCAGGTTCTCTGGGGCTTTGTCTTCTATTCTCTTTACTGTGGGCATTCTACCTCTTTTCCAGCTGTCATCTCTCTGTTGACCATCCAGTATTTTCCCCTGAAAGTTCTCTCTTTTGGTATTTAGACACTCACTTCAAACTGTCCCTTGACCAAGCTCTCTGGGCATTCTAAAGTCATCCCAAGCTCATTTTAATCAAAGTATGGCACAAGATCTTTTGTTTTCATGTATGTGTTTCCTCTTTAGTGGATGTCACAGCTGGGCCACAGAGGCCAACCACCCTGGACGCCTCTCTCTCTTCCCTACCATACCCAGGCAACCACCAAGCTCTGTTCATTCTTCTTTCTGAGCCTAATAGACGTCTCCTTTTTCCTTTTCCACTGCCACTACTTGTGTTCATGTGCTCTGTCCCTTCATTCTTTTTAATTTGCCAGCTGCTCCTGCTATAGGTCAGTCCTGCAACGCAGTCTCTGTAAGCAAGAAACCTCCCATAGAGTGGTGGCTAGACCTGCACTTCATAGCTCCCAAAAAAAGAGGGCTTCTCCTTCTGCAGTGGGCTTGTGGAAGGGCCAGCCCTAGAAGCAATGGAGCAGAGTGTCCATGGACTGAAACCTCTGAAACTATGAGATAAATCTTTCTTCTTTTAAGTTGGTTTTCTCAAGTGTTTTGTCACAGCAACAGAAAGCTGACTAACTCAGTATCCAGTGAACATCTGCAATGCTCTTACTATGCTGGTTTTATATTACCTGCTATCTGCTTGGAGAGACCCTTTCTGACCACGCCACCTTAAATTACTTCTTTCAGTCACTTGCATTACACTGCCTGATTTAATTTTTTCACAACATTTTTTTTCATTTTCTTGCTTTTCTATGCCCATTTCATTAGAATGTAGTCTCTATGATATCAGAGACTTTGTCTTCAGTATTTCAAACACCCAGAACGTTACAAATGCCCAATAAAAATTACTTGAGGGGATAGCTACTATTACCTCTCTTTTCTGGAATTTGCAAAAGTGTTTTTTCCCCCAAAAGTTTGCTTTTTATTTTTAGTTTTGAGACAGGGTCTCACTGTGCAGCCCAGCCTGACCTTGAACTCATGATCCTCCTGCCTAAACCTCCCAACCGCTGAGATTACAGGCTTGCATTCTCATACCCAGCCCCAAACCCTTTTTGTATGCCTACTGACTCCTCCTAATCTCTCCTCTGCACTTCAGAAAAAGCAATTGTTTTCTCTCACTCCAAAGTCTGATCTTGTCACTTCTCATTTTAAAATATTCCAATGACTCTACAATGTATAATCAAAAGTCAAGCTCTTTGGCACTGAGCAAAAGGCGCTTCACATTACGGTGGGGCCTCCCTTCCACATCAAGCCTCCCTATCCAGTCCTAACCCTAACCCTAACGCTCACCCTAACCCTAACCCATCTCCAGCTATCAGCCCAACTTCTCTTAAACTTTAGTTGCATGCAGCTGTTGGTAGTTCTCCAAAAGAGTCATGATATATCCTTCTTCAGGGTTTTTGCCTGTGTTATTTTCCATGTCTAAAATGCCAGTCCTTTGTTGCTTACCTAGCAAACTTCTACTCATCCTTCAAGAATCAGATAAAATGTTACCCTATAAAGCTTTCCTAAATCCCCAGGAAAGAACATATTATTTTCTTTTCAGGAGTAGCATCCTCATCATTATCATTTTACCAACCAATTATTATACATTAGCTATGTATTAAGTTCATTCTATTCTTACAACCGCACAATGAAACAAATACAGTTATCTGCACTGTAGATGAGGAAACTGAGGTTCCTAGGAGCGAAGCTGCTTGTCCCAGGTGATACAGTGAGCAATAAAACTGGGATTCAAGTCCAGGGCTGACCAGCTCCCCAGGGCTGCTTTCAGCCCTCATGCTGGCCTTTTGCTCCATTGTCCCAGTTCGTCATGGCACTCCCTTGAGAGGGTGTATCTTATTTTCATGTAATTGTCTGACTGTAGGTCTCTCTCCTTACACAATTACCAGATCTTTGAGAGCACATGTTAGCCTTTTTATGTTTTTGCTTTCAACACTTAATTTAGAATAGGCACTTAGTAAGTGCTTTGCAGGCAATAAATGAGCGGATTAAAATAGGCTTTCTCAGCTTCAGCACTAACGTTTTAGATCAGATAATTCTTTGTTCTGGAGGCTGCCCTGTGCATTATAAGGTGTTTGGCAGCATCTCTGGTTTCTTCGCTTTAGATGCCTGCAGCTCTAACCTACCTCAGTCATGACAGTGTAAAATGTGTCCAGATGTTTCCAGATGTTTACTAGGACAAAAAATTTCCCCCACTGAGAACTGTGGGGCTGGACTACATGGTAACTGAACCTCAGCTGAGCCCGAGTTCCAGCACACCATCCAACTATTCAGTCCAAACTGTGAGCCAATGCATGACCTGGAAAACAGCCTCACAACAAAACGGCAACTCTCTGTTCACTCCCATATCAATACCAGTGAGACTGAAATACTCTTTCTTATGTAATTTTACTTACTGCTACCCACCATTAACAAAGCTAAATTTCATGCTCATCCAGCTTCCCTATTCCTTGGAGATGGCATTCCTTTAATTTGCTCAGACTTCCTTTTGGAACAAGAAGAAAACACAAACCCTGGAAATACCTCCAGACAATGAAAGAGCAGAATATTTAAAGCCACAACTAAGTGGTAGGCACTGTATAAGGCATTTTACATCTTATCTCTTTAAATCCTAACTGACAAATGTGGATGCTGAAGCTGAGAAAGCAGAGCATCTTTCCCAGGATGATTCAGCCAGGAACGATGGAACTTGGGTTGAGCAGAGGCCTGCCTGAGACAAGGCTTCCTCTCCAGCTAATCCAGGTCCTGCTTGCAATTGATTCAGAAGCTCAGAGGCAGAGAGAGACCTGTGAAAAGTAGCCACCTCCAATTCCAGGTTCTCGATCTAACCATACCTTCTCCACATTCTCCTGGTTGGCAATTTCCTCTATATTGCCTATTGTCAATCAAAATTACTCTGACACACAATTGCCTCTTCTCTCTCCCTCCCCACCTCCCTGCTCTTCGCTGGCCCACTTCTATCAAAAACATCCTCCTCCTCTCCAAGTCATTATGCCTTGAAGCTATTTCTGACTCTTCCATCCACTAACTTCTCCCCCACATCAATCACTTGTCATCGCTACTTCTCTCCATCGATTCCCAGGCCTAGTTCTGCTGCTGTTGGCCCTTCTGCCTCTCACTGGGACTCTCTGTGAGAGAGGCTTTTATTTCAGTTTCACTGTACCCCCATGCTGCCAGACCAAACACCTCTGATTTCACTTCCCATACTCGCCTTGGCTTGGCTTCTTCCAACTTGCCAGCCTCCTGTCCCACCATTCCCCAGTCCCCTAGTGACCCACCATCTCTATGTCTCCGTTTCTTAGAATACCTGTGAACTCCTTTCTCAGCCCATGGTTGTAGTTTTCTGCTCTCTTTATTTCTCTGACAATGCCAGTGCTATCACAGAAAACTTCCCTACCCTTTGAAGCCAAACCCAATGCCACCTACTGCATGAAGCCCGCCTTGACCTTTTTTGGATGGGAACTGACTTGCTCTTTCTACAAGCAACTATACCCTTTCCTTTGTGTCTCCTCCTCTGGCACTGTATCACTTTCTCTTGTCCTTAAACAGCGAGCGAACCCCTTGCGCATAATCTCAGAAGTTGGAATAACTACAGTACCTCCCTCAAGGGGCTGTTGTAAAATTAAACTCTTACCTTGAAAATATTTGGCAAAGTACTTGACACACACAGTAAGTGTTAAGAAATTGTTTGTTTTTATTAGTATTAGCTTTGTGTCTTTGAAGCACTTAGCACTGGACATCAGAATTATTCCAAAATATTCTTGAACCTCTGAATATCTGCAATAACACTTTTCTCTAAAGATGAGAGGTTGTACAACATACAGCAGGACTTCAATGAACTCCCAGATCTTAGGGCAAAAACTATTTTTTAAGTGATACTATTTTCTCTCTCTCCTCTCTCTCTCTCTCTCTCTCTCTCTCTCTTTCTGTCTCTGTGTGTGTGTGAGCGTGCACACTACTATTCTCTTAGTGGTTACATGGTGTATGAGTCTGTAGCTGTAATAGAGTACCTGGGGCTGGGTATTTTATAACGAAAGGGTGGGTTATTTAGCTCAAGTTCTAGAGGTTCAAGGGCATGATACCAGCATTGGCTGGATTCTGCTTAGGAACTCATGACAAGGGTGTCATTGCTGAAGTATGTGCTAAAGAGAGAGAGATCACAGATGAGTGTGGCGGCACAAGCCTGTAAGCTCAGCACATTAGGAAAGTGAGGCAGAAAGATAAGAAGTCTGGGCCCAGCCTGGATATTTAGCAACTTAGCAAAAGCCTGTCTTGAAGTAAAAAATTAGAAAGGACCAGGGATGTAGCTTAGCACGAAGGTCCTATATTTACCCCGGGGGCGGGGGGAGGAAAGAAAGGGAAAAGAAAAGAAAAAAATAGAAAGAAAGGAAAGAAGGAAAAGGGACAGATCACATAGTGAGATAGGAAGCCAGAGAGGGAAAAGCCAGGTCACGCTTTTCTAACAACCTCTCCTATAAGAAAGAACTCAAAGTCCCATGAAAACTACTTTAACCCCCTTTCTGAATGCAAAGCCCCCAGTGACATCCCATCACCCCATAATATCATCATCCTGGGTTCAAGCTTCCAACACTTGAACCCTTTGGGGCTACACTTAAACCATGCAGAGAGCCCCCCAATCATCATGTTCTTTTATACTTTTTCTGTTTTGCACACTAACTCTCTGAGCATATGCACACCTCAGAAAAGTGGCTGCCTTCAAAGGTGACATGGGCTGGAAGGAGAATGGAAGAGGATGTGTGAATATAGAGAAATCCCTTCTCCCCACCACACCCCCATTTTGGAAGCATGTCTTCAACTGCCTTTCTTGAAAAGATGAGCCGTGTATAAAATGCTGCTTTATGATGATACACTCTCTCTTTTTCAATGTGATGTGAAGTTTAATTAAAACAGTTAATCTAGCAAAAGCATCATTTAGAGGGTTTTTTGGTCTCTTGAACGAACAGCATGATTTGTTTGGTGCTGAGCTGAGTGTGCACCCATGTGTGAGTAAGTGTACACATAGGACGCGGTGGGAATGGAGATGATTTATTCTGGGAATACTGAGTGAATTCCTGGGAAATCACGTGTACTGCTTTTGCTCACCATCAGTGCCCATCCACTGAGTGGGTTTCCATCTGCAGAGGAACTGAGTCAAGAAACTGCAAGTGCAACATCAGGACACCAAGATATGTATGTTCTTTGTCTCTAGGATCTGAATATACAGTACTGGAAACAAAATAAGAAAAAGGTGGTAGGGAGTGGCTGATGGAAGGTAAATGTTTTTGCATAATCTACCAAATCAGCTTCCAGCCTCTTTCAGAGATTTGCTAGGTCAAAATGTATGATAAAGGGCATTTCAGGTAAAGACCCTTCACTTTAACAAAATGAAAGCTCCTCTCTTGCCCTCAGTCCTCACACACAGTCCAGATAGGAGGAAGGTAGAAGATCTGGGGTGGGTTGAGCTCTTGATGCCTGACTTACTGACTTGTTCTTTCATTAGCCAGTGAGCATAACTTTCCCCTGAAATGATACTAGAAGATCAGGAAACAAATATTTGGAAGTCACTGCTGTTTCTCTCACATTACTTAGGAGAGATACTATCTCAGATTAGGTCCTTGTTAGGAAGAAGAACACAAACATGGACTCAGTCACCAGGATGCCCTGGCTACATTCCTTGCTAAGACAGGCAGTGAAAGCATTTCCAGTGAAACTCCAGCCCAGGTGGCACCTGACCCACAAGGCCAGGCTCACCTGCTTTCTGATCTCCACTGTCCTGAGCACTGGTTTCTTGTGTTCAGAAATAGCCCAGGTGAAAGCTGTTACATGGATTAAGTTTCCCCCAAAAGACAGAGCTAAGCTAGTTTACAATCCTGAATCATCAGTTTAATAGCACTGTTCTGCATGGGCGAATGGAAGGCAGTCTTAGAATCATTCGGTGCCAAGTTAGATGCCTCTGCTCCCTTGGGCAGCTTGAGAGGAGCTTTCCAAATTCACAGCCAACATCGCAAAGCCTTTGCCTGCTCACAAAGGGACCAGTCAGTCATCCTTAAATGGCCATACAGACAGAGAAAAGGCAGGACAACTCCCAGGCAGCTTGGATGCTGAAGGCAAAGGAAGAGGAAAAAATGAAAAGACTTTAAAAGGCTTTTCTTTCTAGCCCCCACTGAGAATTTTAAATGCCTTCTCCTCTGGCATATTTGAAGTCTGCATTTTATTGTCTGTTTAACTTACCCAGCAAGCCTCTGGGACAAGCAAGAGCTATGTCTTTGCATGTTTGTGTCTAATGCTGAGTGTGCTGTTGGCACTCAAAGCAGCAGAAAATAATATGGCTAAAATCCTCAGCAGCAGTGGGTGGCCTGGGCCCAAAAAGTAAAAGCCAAAGAAGAAAATTCCCATTTGGGTGGTGTGAGGAGGGCATGAGATTACCTGAGCTTCAAACTAACACTTGGGAATAAAGGAAGAGCTAACACTGGTTTCCTGCTAGAAATGGAGTCTGGCCACGCAGATCAAGAGCTTAAGGCTGAGAACTGGGAGACTCAGCCCTCAGGGAAGGAATACTCAGGAGTCATCCCAATGCTGATGTGGCTAGTAGATTTACGTCTCAGGACCAAAATAGGAGACTTCCTTGCTTGGACTGGGAATGTGTAATCCAAGGCTTCAGAGCTAGGCTCATTCCCAAACTTGCCATGTAATTCTAACGCACCAGGCCATAGTCCCTCACATTTCTGACTCAGCCAGACTATGAGTATTGAATCCCTGCTGTCTACCAGATACTGCAAACATGGAACATTTAATGGTATAGAAAATATGGCTCTCAGAGCTCACCTCTAAGGTGGTAACTACTGTGGGTCTGAAGAGTCTATGAACTAATAAACTGAGGAATTTTGCAGTCAGGCTCTTCCTTTTTCCTTCCCTTACCCAGCAAGAGCTGTGATCGAGGGTGCCAAGTCAGACAAGTCCCATTGCTACATACCCACAAAGATCAGGGAACTGTCATGGTTAGTCTCAACCCACTTGGGAGGCAAAAAATTGACAGAAATCCATTCAAAGATACCCTGCAGGCTGGAGATCTTGATGACGGAGGGAAAGAGAAAAAAGCAGGGTGGAACACAGAAAAGAAAGATATCCTTCTTTAGGAAAAGGACAATTTTATTACCACATTTTTAACATTCAAGTTGTCTATAATAAGAAACATGCATGTCTGACTTAAAAACCCAGTGCTAATTTGTCAAAATTCACTTTTCTTTGTACACTTGATCACAGTTCAGCTCTTGGATACTGGAGCAAAAAATTTTTCATCTAGATAACACCCATGGGATTGGAGTAGAAGGAATTTTTCATGGACATCATGAAAGGAAGCTGCTATAGACATAAAAGGAGAAATAATAATTTCCATCTATTTCATGTCTACAACATGCTACAATTTAGAGCAATTTCACTTAATCTTTGCAAACAGTCCTTCTGGGTAGATATTATTTTCTCTCCTTTACAGTTAGGTGAACTAAGACAAAGTAAGAACATTTCCTAAGATTACAAAACCTGTAAGGAAGGTGATGTTTAATTTCCAGGTGATTATGTAGTTTTTTTTTAATTTCTTTTGCTGTTGATTTCCAATTTCATTCCACTATGGTCAGATAATATACATGGGATGATTTTAATTCCTCTGCATTTACTTAAGCATGTTTTATGGGCTAATCTGTGGTCTCTTTTGGAGAAGGTCTCATGTGCAGCTAGGAAAAACGTGTATTCCGATGTTGTAGGGTGAAACGCTCTATAGACAACTCCTAAGTCCTTTTGTTTACAGGTTTGGTTTAATCACAAAGTGTTTAAATGATAGAGCTGAGATCTGATCCATGAGCTAACTCATTGAGTTAAAGATGGATTTAGGGAGAAAAAATTTCCAACCCCAGAATTATGTCAATAAAATGACAATAATAACACCATGGACTCTTGTGTTAGGGACTTGGAGGTCACTGGAAACCATGTCCTATCCTTATCATCAACCAACCCATCATCATTCAGATTCTACCTCCTCTTCATACACCAGATCAAGGTTCTAGCACCTGGGCCCCATTTTCTCAAAGTCTTGTTCTTTGCCTAGCCATTTATATATTCCTATTACTAATTTCACATAAAATGATTTGTATAATAATGAAAATTTCTAGAGATAGTTTTACTCCACACATCCACGCATCACCAAAAACAGGGAGTAGTCCAAAGGCATGGTGGGATTTTCAGACACTCACACAAGCCTTTTAGGATTCTGGCAACAGCGTATTCCCTCCATGCTAGACTCAACCTTGCACTTACAATACTTCACATGGCCCACAGGATTCAACTCTTTCCATCAGAGTATCAAACCCTCATAGTCCTCATGGTCAGAGCTCTGGATGGACAGATATCATGTAGTTTTAAGTGACTGAACTTCAAAAATGCTGAGGACACAAAATGCTAAGTCTGTAAGGTCTGGACCCTCTTTGCCTGGAGAACTTTGGGAATGGGCCAGCATTCTATTCCTGACCCATTTACTCTTCTTTTATGTCTCCCATAGGACTAAGAAAACCCTGTCAACAGGCCAGGTGGTGGGCACATAGCTGATTGCAATATCTTCTGATCAATTCATCTCTCTCAGTGTAGGTCTTGGTTGAAATGACCAAGCCACAATAGAATAATGAACTCCTCACTGCTGGCAGCATTCAAGCCAAGGCATTCTGGGGAGGTGGCACTGGGTACTCATATTCTAAAGCATTAGGCTGGCTCAACTGTTGTAAAAGGCTCTAGCAGTCTCCTTGTAAGAATATGGAAATTCAGAACACTTGGAAAGGATGCACTTATCAATCAATTCAACCTAAGAGAAATCAATAAATGAGGAGTCACAGTGATCAGGGTGTGACTTAAAAAGATGAAACTGCAAATGACATTAGCATTGAGACAGCTGAAAGTCAATAAAATGCAATGTGTTGTCAACAGGTATATGGTCTGAGTGAATCCCATGTAAGCCTAAAAGAACAGAATTTACCAATACTTAGTAATGATTTAGATCAAGAATGACCCCCAAACTCTCATGCACTAAGAGTTGGAGATTTGGAAAGTGATTAGATCATGGGGCTTCTGTATTCATCTGTGGAGTACAGAGCTAAACATGCTATTAGGAGGTGGGTCTGGTCAGAAGAAGCACACTACAGGGACATGACCTGGAAGTGTGTATCTACCTTCCCAATTCCCCCCTTCTCTCTCTGCTTCCTGGACACCATGACACGAGCAACTTTCCTCTGCCAGACATTTCCACCACGCCTTCCTACTCAGAGTCAACCAGCTATGGACTAAAAACACGAGCCAAAATAAACCTCTCTACCTTTAAGTTGTACTATGTTTTAATGACAAAGAAAGTGATCAAGACAGATTTTGGTATCAGAAAAGTAGGGTTGTTGCTGTGACTCTCCCTGATGGTGTCATTTAGAAGCTTTTGGAAGTGGCTTGCAGGAAGAGTTTGGGAAGATTTGGGGATATAAGCTGGAAAAGCTCTAGAGTGATGTAAGCTGATTTTTATGGGAGATTCTGGTTAGAGTTCAGGAAACCAGAAGGCTGACAAAAATGCAGATGATAAAGATCAGTTTAGGAGGTTTCAGTTGGGAGCAAGGATTCCATGGGCAGTTGGACTTGAGCTCAAATGTGTTATGCTCCAGGAGAAAATCTGTGTTAAGTTTTGCTCATGTCCTGGGACTTTGTGAAGGACTGAGATGAAGGGCAGTAAAATAATCCAGAGGAGGAAATTTCAAAGCTGCCCTACATTCAGGTTGTGGAATGGGCACTGCTAGCAGGTTTATTCTGAAAGTCAGGGGAGAAAAGCTCATTTGAAAAGTTTTCAGCTTGGCCAGAGAGGATGTGTCTGCAAAGATGGTGTCTTGGAGAGCAAGGTTGCTAAAAAGATTAAAAAGAAGCCAAATGCTTTACACCTGGGTAGTAGGGCGTAAGCTTTGAGGGCATCCTGGAAATCAGCAAGACCCTATCTTTTGCAAGTTCAAGGGTCCAAAAGTGAAAGTTACTCTGAGAAGAGAGCTTCAAGGAACTCAACTCTTTCATGCCCAGCTAGTGAAGAGCTTCCTGGAGCTTAGCAATCCAAGCACACAGAGACCTCTGTTGCTGTGATCCAAGGGGTCAAGTCTGCTTGAGCTGGTAGCAGACTTCAGTGTCATCCACAAGGTGTTGGTTTTACTGCATGCAAAATTCAAGAATTGTGGAGGCAGGGAGGCTTCCACCTAAATTTCAGAAGACCTGATGAAGTTATGAGAGTGCAGTGAAGCTGAAAGTGCAGTGGAGATTCCAGGAAGTTGGAGATGCTAACAACATACACTGGGGTGAGCAAAAGCCACCCCTAGAGAGAAACCATGAAGGCTGCAACTGGCAATACCCAATGGACAAGGCCACCCAAGTGATTTGGAGTTTAACATCTTTTACAGATGCTGGACATGGAACTACAGGATTTAATGTTTGCCCTAATGAATTTCAGTCTTGCTTTGATCCAATTTGTTTATATCTTCACATTACTCCCTTTTGGAATGGCAACATTTACCTTGTTTCATTGTGTGTCATCGGTGTTTAACCTTCTTTTTGATTTTTATAGGGCTCACAGCTAAGAGTTTGTCTTGGGTCTCAGAGGAGACTTTGGATTTGACCTGTTCTGCAGTGCTGGAACTGTTAAGACTTTGGTGACTCTTAGAGATGGTACTAAATGTGTTTTGCATAAAGAGATGTGCATGAGTCTCTTGGGGCCCAGGGGAAAAATGTTTTGGTTTAGATCAAGAATGATCCCCAAAATTGACATGCACTCCTTGTTGAGACTTTCAGAAGGTGACTAGATCATAAGGGTGTTGTCATCATGTGATTAAGAGGTAGGATCTGCTCAGAGGTGAGTCACTGGGGGCACGACCTGGAAGGGCACATTTTCCTTCACAACTCTTCCTTTTTCTCTCAGCTTCTTGGAGAGCAGTAACATGAGCAACTTTCCTCTGCCAAATGCCTTCCTGCCTCAGATCCAGCCAACTATGGACTAAAAGCATGAGCCAAAATAAATCTTTCCTCCTTTAAATTGTGGGTATTAGGTATTTTGTCTAAGTGATAAAGCAAGTGACTAAGACTTACTTTCCCAGGGGTGTTTTGGTAAGTCTAGTTCAGGGGAACCTGGACATTCTTTTATAATCCCAGAATGTCTGATGTTGAGCAGGGACAGTTTATCTGGGATTTATATTTCCAATCAAAGGTCTTACATGGTCATCTACATAACTTTGTTCTGAAATTCTGATCACTAAGTAAACTTTTGATTACTAATTCAATCTCTCAAACTCTGATTCTGGATATAAGATATATGAGAATTCTGGTACACTGAAATTGAATATTCCTCACTGTAAAACACAAATATAGGTATTTGAGTTTATAGATCAACTTATTCAAGTTGGTTATTCTGAGTTTGTCTATGAGGTCAGAACTTACAAACTAATGCCACGTCTCACAGTGACCACACCAAAGCCTTGCACTTTAGAGAGGGCCACTCCTGACTGAAGTTTTAAAGTCTCAGTCAGCTTCCTCTTTGTGGGAAGAAGCGCTTGCCAGTCTGAGATCCTGTAATTCAAGAACTCACTGACTGATTCTGAGATGGAGCATCAGGGTGCCTCAGTGGCCTGAGCAAACAATCTGACCAGTCTAACAAGGGGATCTGAAGAAGACCTGGACAGTAGGCCTAATGATGGCCTGCTGTAATTTCTGAATACATCCTAAAGAGACAGAAGAGCCTGGAAAAGGGTCTCAGAGATCTTTTGGATCTTTTGGAGCATGATCTTTTTCATTCATCATTCACTTCTTGATATTACTTAAAATCAGAAAAGTTGGAAGGTTTTGAAATTATCTGAAAGAGGTTTAAATTAGTAGAAAATCTCATACCACTGGGACCTTTAAGGCCAGTCGTTCTCTTGGGTTGTGCAGTGGACAAAAAGAAAGATGAATAGTTTCTATCCTAAGGCCATACCACTGCATGGAAAACCACCCAAGAGTCTATCAAATGCTTAGTACCCAACCCACCATCGATATTTCTTCTCTGAAACATGAAAATGAAGAAGTACAACAAGTTGTCAAAGGAACATTTGACTTACTCCTGAATTGTATTGCTGGCCTCAAAGAAGAGGTGGCATTCTTATTGCTATGGGAACCTCCACTTTGATTCACTAGTATTCAAACCTCCGGCTGGGAACATCCTGTTCCTGTCCTGATTGTAGCACATGACCTACTTCTACCTGCTTGGTTGAGAGGCCCCAGTGAGATACCCGGAAGCCAGGAGACTTCATATACCCTTCTGGAATTGGCTCTTTTTTCCTACCTAACAGAGGACAAAACATACCATTTAATTGTTCAGAATTGCCATTGTTAAGGATGACAATATTAGGTGTTCTCTGGTGAATGTTTTAATAGTTTAGTAGAAAATTTTAAAGGGATACAGAGTCTAAATGTCTGGACAATTTTTTCTCTCCGGTATGTCTGTCAAATTTGGAAATGAATCCCATAGATCTCACCAGAACCTTGCCACTGTATTCAGGTACCTATTGCCTCCACAGTATGAAGCATAATAGAAATATATGGTACATGTTTAAAATTTTAAAAATTCTTACAGTAAAGGCATAGTGCCATTAATCCACCTCAAAATACTTTCCCTTGCTTCACACACTTATTCCATTGTTCTTGCCACTTTCTGAAATGATTCCAGAAGTCCTCCTCTGTAAGTGTCTTTCTGAGGTATGATAAAAAATACAGCCAATGGTGCTGCCAAGTGCCATCCAATGGGAAGGTGAGCTTGTAAAAACATTACAGATCCATCTCACCAGATCTGAATTGTGCAACTTTGGGCTCTTCCCCAAAGTCAAAATGATCACTAAGGTAAATGTTTTGAATCTACCAAGGACAACAAGCCTCAATGTCTGTTGAGTCACAACAGTGCAACTAAAATCAGTCATGAAAGAGGAATTCCGGAACTGCTTCAGAAAGTGTCAGGAATGATGGGATAAATGTGTGTGAAGTGAGGAGAAGTATTTTGAGGAGGATTACCTGCAATGTATATTTTGCAGTAATTTTGTAAAAAAAATTTCTGTGTGCATCATATTTTTCAATCTTACCTAACTCCTAAAAGTGACAGAGAATATAGGCTGCTTAAGCGCAAAGAGATGAAAGGGGACTGGGAATAAGAATGGAAGGTGAGGTTAAAGAAAGACCATTCGTGGACGTGGGCACTAAATTTTACCACTTTCTCAAGTTATTGTAGTCAGTGTTTACAAGGGAATAGATTTAATACAGGACACATAATTTATAGGATTATTTGGTAGTAGTTACCCAGAGTCAAATGAAGAAATGTACAGATCTATCCATGCAGTAGAGACCCAAAGAATCCAGCTGAGGGCCTGTATCCCACAGCAACGTCCAGCACCAGTCCAGCTGGAGACCTAGAGTCCATAACAATGTTGCATGCAAGTCTGTATCAAGGATCTACACTGGGAAGGCCCAGCTAGAAAGTCTGCACCAGGAGGTTGAAAGATCTATGCCAGCTGGCTGAGGGAACTGCACTGAAGCCAGGAAATGGTGCTCAAGGAAGGACCAGAGCTCCCTTGAAAAAAAAAACACAGTCATCTTCAGTGACAGTGAGGACCCAAACTCCTCCAACAACGAGAGCAGCTGAGTCCATGTAAGGAAAAGCACCATGACAAGCTTCTCCAGGAGAATCAGCAGCACCCCATATTTCCCTCCAGTTGTGTTGGCAGCAATCCTCAGGTGGGCCTTCCACACCTAGCACCGCACTGATTCAGTTCAGCTGGGTGTTACAGGCAGCTCATCAGCTCTGCAATTTCACATTTACCTATAATCATCTTTAGTTCTTTCTTCTTCCTTTTTCTCCCTCACATCCAATACATCACTAAATTCTACCCATTTTGTGTTCAAATAATATCCCAGATTTACCTGTATCTCTCCGTTACCATGAGGACTTCTCACAGTGAAGCCACCACCTGTAGCCAGGATTCTACCTCCTCTCTTACCAGCATTTTTGCCCGCTTCCACCAACTCTATCCTTCACACAATAAAAAGTCACATTTTGAAAACATAAAATCAGAGAATGCCACCTCTCTGCTCAACAAAGGGTCCCCACTGCACTTGGCATAGACTCCTGGCTCTGTGCTCATCCACAGGGCCTGCCTGGTCCAGCCAACCCTGCCCCATGGACATCACAGTGCTGCAGCCACAACAGCTTCTCTCTCACACTCACCCTGGTCCTTTCCTCTCCACAGCCTCCACTTTCTTCCCCCAATCCTGTCAAACCTGCTTATCTTTCAGGCCTCAGTTTAAATACCACTTCCTCAGAGAGGCCTTCTATGACTCTTTCAACCTAATTTGAGATTTCCTGGACTCCTTTCCCAGACCTGTTTCATTTTCCCCCAGAGAATTATCATGGTTTGTTATCATCTGTTAGTAGTTCTCAAAGAGTGGTTCTTTGATTGGTAGGTAGCATCAGGATCATCTGGAGACTCATCAACAATGCAAATACTGGGTCCTGCTCCAGATCTACCCAATCAGAAGCCAAAAGCGGGCCCAATGCATGTTTCAGCAAAGTGTCTGGGTGATTCTGATGCACACTAAGGTGGGAGAAACTGTGTGTTGTGTTATGCCTATGGCAAGCTGATTGGTATCTGACTCTCCTTTTTGAATGAAAACTCCATGAGCCTCAATACCCGGCACAGAGCAGGTACTTAATAACGTTTTGTTGAGTAAATTAATATACATGCATTATAGTGACTGGTTGGGAAAGATGCTAACAAGGCCAAGATGAGAAATGTAGCACAGCCATGGACTCCTGTTGCTTGCTCTGTTCTATGGGCTTTAATGGCTAACTCTTCAACAGGTTTCCTGTCTAAATTCTGTTCCCAGCATGCTCCTGGCCTATGTGGGTCATGTTGTCATTGGCACATCAGCTGCTGAGACTGTAGATTTTTTGCATTCAGTCTCAGACATTTAGGAAATGATTTTGTAATTTTTTTTTTTTTTTTTTGGTGCTGGAAATCAAACTCAGGACCTTGCACTTGCCCAGCAGGCATTGTACAGGTGAGCTACATCCCTGGCCGGCTAGGAAATGTTTTTTTACAACACAACCGCACCATTATCCTCTCTACACATTAGGCCCTTCTTTGGAAACCTCAGAGCTCTTCTCACGATAGACTGGGTTTGGCACAGTCTGCCGAGCAGCGCCTCCTTCTTAAAAGCCAGACTCCACGGAGAACTATTGCAGGAGGCTGAGCATGCCTCTCGGCATCTGGGAGCAGTCATCCCTCACAGTAGCTGGCACATTCTGAGCATTTACTATTCGCCTGCACCTCTTGAGAGTTGCATAATTTCACATAAACCTCAAAAATATACCACCAAAAAATGTGATTTCTCCATTTTACAACTTCTTCAAAATGGTCCTTAAAAAGATGAGGTATGTTGCCTTATATCACTCCTTTAGTACTAGCAGAAGAACTTTAACTTTGTTCTGTCCCCACAGACTTCTCATTCATATTCCTTTTGCTATACTGTTTGCCATGAGTTACAGAGAGCCCCAGCAAGCAGCTCTTTGGGTGCATCCAATCAGTTTATGTGCTCCTGAAGGGTTTCTAACCAGAAAAACTTAGGAAATAAGCCAAGTACCTGGGGACTTCCTAGCTGGGTATACAACTTAGCGTGTATCTGCTCAATCACAGAGCATTAATGTCATCATGTGTAAATATGCTGGGTCTTAAATCTTTCTGTTTCAACTTGAGCTTGGACCCAATGACCATCAGATTATAGACCCCTGTTGGATCCTACTGTTATGCCAGAAACAAGACTGGCTGCATAAAACATGGCCCAAACCAATTGATTATGACTCTGTGCTCATGGTACATAAACAAACTGAGATAACTAGCAAAGAGGTGAGAAATGTTCACCTCTGGAAGGTGCTGAAATTTTTTAATGTTAGCCTTGGAGAATATTTTCTAGACTGAACTAGATATGTCTCAGATTGAGTCTCTAAAGCCCAAACAACTTTCACATATGGAATCATGTCTGCTTTTAAAATTCATAGCCAATATATTTCAGTCTCCACAGTGGTCTGAGTTTATGCTGTATCCTATGCATAACATAAAATGAATACCAAAAAATGTAAGGCCCTGTGGATATAGCTCAGTAGTACAGCATTTGCCTAGTATATATTAGCCCTTGGTTTAAACCCCAGTACCTTCCCCACCAAAATAGCTTGAGTTTGTAACATGGAATGGGGGCAGAGATTGGTGAGGAATTCTTAAAAAAAAAAAAAAAAACAGTAAAATAATACAAGGCAAGCCATAAAGTACCAAGGCCAAGTACTTTGGCGGCCAAGGGAGAAAAGAAATTCAATAGAATATTCAAATTCAATAGAATATTCTGGAGAGCCTCACAAAGGTTTACTTTCTACCTTGACTTTTTAAAAAGTGAGACTTAAATTATAGAGTTCATAAAACTGATTTATCATTTAGTTGATTTGATTATGTAATTTTAATAATTTTATCACATTTCTAAAAATGTGCTTTCTTTGGGGAACAAGGCTTAGGCAATGTGCTAGGTCCCTGTAGGCCTCCCCAGAGCCACACTTACCAACAAATTACACCAGTAAAATAGGAACCTTTTCATAACACACATACTGTTGCTATCATTACACAAAGAGAACTTTTCCATAAGGAGCCAAGAAGTCAGAAAAAGGAAATTCCATCTTTCTCCCATTTTTTGGTCATCTGGACAACACAGCACACCTTGTACTGGCTGGCTGCACGTAAGAGAAAAAAGCAAAGCCATGAGGGAGCAATGCCAGTGGTTTTGGCCTCGTGGATCATTTTGTAACTCGAGTTATGTGATTTCTGGATTCTGCCCTCCTCTGGGTGAGGCTTCACTGGCTTTGGGTAAACTTCTGTCCAAGCACAGAACAGGACAGAGGTGTCTTGTCACTCACGGGAAGGGATGTGGGAGCTGGTGACAGCTCAAGGTAAGGGAGCTCAGCCCTTGGAGATGCCTAATTTTTCTTCCTTGCCAAGATCTAGTTCAGCAAGAAGCCCTGAAAGGCATTTGTTCTTGGAACTTCAAGCTGGATATAAAAATTTTTAGTTATACTTATAGTAGAAAGATATGCAAGATCTTTCTTTAGTTTGTTTTTGTTTACAACATTCTAGATTAAGGGGGCTGGGGATTTAGCTCAGTGGCTTAAGCGCCTGCCTGGCAAGCGCGAGGTCGTGAGTTCGATCCCCGGTACCAAAAAAATAAACAAACAAACAAACAAAAAATTCTAGAATAAATATTCTCCCATGTCCTTCATGACATCTGCTTCAGGCAGGCCCTTGTCTTTATATAAAGTTACATATAAAGCAGTGAGTTTTTGCTATTTTGGATGCTGTTCTGGGAGGCTGTTCAATCCAAATGTGAATTAGAGGCCTTCGCACACCCCTAACCTCCTTTAAGCCTGAGACGTCACTCAACTGTACCCTGTTCTTCTTTAACATTTCAGTTTCCATCATGAAAAGGCTCAATATTTATTTCTAGAAGGCTTGTAACACATTTCAGGCCAAAGATAAGTAGATTTTTTCAAACTCTGTTAAACAAAAGAAACAGGAAATTCATTTCATAGATGAGCAAACCAAACCTCAGCCGAAGAACAACCTTCCAGAGTTGACATAGAAATTTCAGGGCTGGGGAAGATGAAAACTGTATGGCAGTACTTCATTCCCCGGAATGAAATAGTGGAGAGAATGCTAGCTGCTCCCCTCTTCCTCTTCCTCTCTTTACTTAGCCCTAGAACCCATCCTCGATTGAAATCTCAGACTCCTACTCCACAAGACTCCCCAGACATCCATGAGTCCCATAGAGGAAAACACTGCTTACAAGCTCCAGTACATATCATCCATTCTGGGAGCATCCAGCAGGAGGAATATGAGAGGTGCCTGTGCAGAGCTGAGGTCTAGAAACACCTGCCAAGTCATCTGTCAAGATCGAATGACATCAAATTTGACCATAATGGAAAACAGGCGGAAGGAGCAAAAAGCGAATCTATAAAAGTGGCACTGTGGCCCTCCCCTTGCAGATAGAAGACTTTCAGGATTTTCCCAAGAACTGAATAAACACAGGTACCCACGGTTCTCTTCCCCCAAGCACAAGTGGTCATTAATTGGTGGGAACTTCTTTTTTTTTTTTTTTTTTTTTTTTTTCAGTATTGGGGATTAAACCCAAGACCTCCAGAAGGAGCTACATCCTCAACCATTTTCTTATTTTTTGTTTCAAAACATGTTCTCACTAAGTCACTAAATTGCTCAGGCTAGATTCAAACTTGTGATACTTTTCTTCTTTTTTTTCTGTCGAGATAGAGTGTTGCTATGTAGTACAGGCTGGTCTCAAACTCAGGGTGATCTTCCCACCTCAGCTTCCCAAGTGCTAGTATTGTAAGTGTGCACCATCATACCAGGCCTAAACTTGCGATTCTCTTGTCTCAACCTCCAAGGAGCTGGGTTTATGGTATGTGTCACCACACCCAGCAGTGGAAACAATTTATCATTTGCATTTTGCTATACTTTAAAAAGTAACACATGATTGTAAAAATAATGCCAAGTCATAAAAATAAGGGAGAGAGAAACCATCTGTCTTTTTGTTTATCCTACCTCTTCTCCCAAAACCACAACCCAGAGTTATCGATGTTTCAGCTATAAATCTGAAAGAGGTTTTTCTGTCTTAGTGATAGTCCCTAACCTCTCACAACCTTCAGCGTGTGTGCAGATGAGATAATAATAGCATTTCTGCATGCTGAGTGTTCATTATGTTCAAGCGCAGTCATAGCCTTCTTGCAAACACACACATTAAATTTGCATAGCATTCCCAAGAGGTGGCAAAGGCAAGATTCAAACCCAGGCACTTGACCTCAGGAGCTGGGTTGGCACTACTCACTCCACTGCCATGCCGATCCTGGACCGTTCTCATGACTCCAGAATGAAACCTTACATCCCTTAGCAGCCACTTGCCATTTTCCTTCCCCCACAGCCTATAGCAACCACTAAGCTACTCGACAGAGTTGCTTATTCTTGGTATTTTATATTAATAGAATTATATAACCTATGGATTTTTGTGTTGGCTTCTTTTGCTTAACACAATGCTGTCTACATTCACCTATGCTATAGTATGTATCAGTACTATGTTCGTTTTTATGGCTGAATGGTATTCCACTGTATACATATACCACGACTTGTTTCCATCAGCTGATGGGCACTTGGGTTGTTTTCTCTTTTTGTCTGTTATGAGTAATGCTGCTATAAACATTTCATGTAGGAGTTTTCGTGTGGATGTGTTTTCAGTTCTCCAGTATACACATAGGAGTGGTATTTTGGGGTCGTATAGTAACTCTATGTTTAACATTTTCAGAAACTGACAGATTGTCTTCCAAAGTGGCTGTGCCATTTTACATTCTATACCAGCACTGCATGAAGGTTGACATTTCTCCACATCCTCAACACTTTCTATTGCCTATTAAAAAAAAAAAAAAAACCACAGTCATTCTAGTAGTTTTGCATTTAAGGCCATTAAGAGGTTTTAACTTACATTTCCCTAATGACCAATGATGTTGAGTACCTTTTCAAGAGCTTATTGGCTTATTATATCTTCTTCAGAGAAATGTCTGTTCAAATACTTTCTCTCTTTTTAGTTGGGTTACTGTGGTATCAATATTTTTATAACCACTGCTGTATACGTGGTGTGTTGATGGATCAAGGCTCGCTTGTATTTGGCCTGTATTTGATTCTAACTCCATCATTTAGCTACGTTACCTCAAGAAAGTCTATTTTACTCCTCTGAACTTTAGCTGTATTATCTTCAAAAAAGAGTGGTTGTATCTCATTCTCGGGGCTATTGAGAGAAGCACACGAGACATGTAAAACATGAAGACCAGTTAGTGGCACTCAATAGACACTCAACATTTTATGAGATGGTCTCTTTCCTTTACCCGCATTGTAGACATATTCTCCCTTGGGAAGAGGTCTTTGACCCAGAAGACTAATTTTGACATGGCAAAGGTATGGATTAAAGCCTAAAAGGTAGAGCCCAACTGGAACAGATCAGTGAGTGTAATATGAGTTCTCCCCTACACACACACACACACACACACACACACACACACACACTGCCTCCACTTTGGGGTGGAGGGATTACACGGCCTTGCTGATCTCAGCATGAGATCACTTGAAGAAATACCATCTCAGTCCCTTGAGAAACAGAAGGAAAAAGATGATTATAAATGAGAAATTGTAACCCCTTATTCCAGCACCAGTACTCTACCGGATCTTTGCAATGTTGACTAGCAAGACTCTTAAGAAAGGGGCAACTTGAAGGGTTGGGTAACATGACATTCAGAGTCTGGCTTCCCATAGCAGCAAGTCAGGCTTTTCTTTATTGACAGTCTGGCAATGCACAGACCTATCATTTGTTCTTTTGCTAATGAATGGATAGGCTGTTTAATTTCCTGATGGGCAACCTGGTAATTTTAGTCCCATGCTCCAAGCCTTTGCCTGGGTGGTACTGTATGTATAAAAACAACTTTCTTTCTCCTACTATAATGTGCTGACTGTCTTTCCTTTAAAGGTCAGTTCAAAGGCCATTTCTTCTAAGTAGTCTTACTTATCACATGAGGGTAAGCCCTGACTGAATGGTCCAAATGAAAAAATCAGCCTGTAATCATTATTGAGCAGACAGTATATGTACAACATTTCATTATATATTAAAAACACAGAAGGGACTATGACACAGTCTTGTCCCTTCAGAGAGCTCATAATGTGTAGTATAAGATCATTGTGTTGACAGATATTTACAAATACGGCCATATCAATGATTTCCCTAAAGCACTTGCCACCTTAGGAGCTCACAGAGTAGGCCCTGCAAGAAGAGCAGAGAATGAAGGTCGTGTTTCTTCAGGTACCCTGTGAGCAAGCCCATATTTGTGTGTGATTACTTGAAGGGGCACAGGAGACTCACAACCCAGTCCTTTATCATTCTGTGGTAAAGCAGAGTTTGGAAAAGGAAACCAGCAGGGAGAAAATGAAAAGAAGAGATTTTCTAAAAATGTTTTTCCTAAGTGGAAAAATAACAAGCAAGATCACAGGAAGGTATTAAAATCAGTTTACAGTTTAATTTTGGTAGACACAAGCGCTAAGAAATGAAGGCAAAAGGAGACTCGTTTTATCTGCCAGGTATACCCCAGAACCTGCCAAGGGTTTCCATCCCAACTGTGCCCTGCCACAAGGTCCTTGACCTTCTTGAGACCTCTGTTGGCATATGTCCAAAATGGGGAGATTAAACCACTATGTCATAGAGAGTCCCATGGTTCTGACAGCCTGTAAATGAGAGTGGGCTGTTTGCTCATGTGTTTATTTTTAACTGGGAGAAAGGAAGAAAAAAGAGTAGCCGGAAAAGTGGGGGTGTCTTAACATTTATGTGGTTTTAGAGGGCAGTGATGGAGTGAGAAGGATCCCTCATCACTGTATTTCTTTACTGGTGGTGGGGCACAACCACAGATCTGTGACACGGAGCCCGATGGTGACCGCGAGGAAGCTAGGGAGGATGGGTGATTAAGAAGGCAACATGCAGGTCCAGGTAGCATCACTGTTCTAGACTTTTTAAAATGTATAACAAGTAATTTATGGTAACAAGGCTCCAAAGTGTTAGAGGATATGTGGATATCAAGAATGAGTTTTTAAAACAAGACATGATGACAGGTGGCCCAGTGCATTATAAACCCAGGTATGTGGCTCCCTGGAGGACACTGTGTCACCATGCTTTTGCTGCTGGATGAGCACCAATGCCGACATCACTCTGCAGGCACAGACTGTAGATAAGCCACCCCTGACTCATATCTCCAGCTTAAATAGCACCTTGTGCAGCCAGCGTCCTCTCCCTCTCTATCAAGGGCATTTTATTCCCTCATTTCTCTGGATCATCTATATCAGATTCCTGTCCTTTCTGATGCACGACTGTACCCTGGGTCAAGCTACAACTGCAGAGACAGTAAGTGTGCCCGAGTAGAAGGAAACCCAAGAAATTGTTCCCAGTCCAATAACTATATTCATAGGAAAAAAATCACCACTATACAACCCAACCTATCTTTCTGGCCCTATTCAAAGACTCTCCCATCCATTTATTCATTCATTCATTTGTTCCTTCAACATTGGGTTTTTATAAGCCGTGGTCCTTGCACAAGTCATTTAACCTCTGTGCCTCAGTTTCTTCACCTATAAAAGGAGATGATGCCGTGTCTATCTCAAAAGTGTTATTTTTAGAATCGAGTCATTACATGTGAACTTAGAATGCTGACTGGTGTAGAAGCACTAAGAACTGTCATAAGCGTCACCATTATCGTTAGTTAATATTAGCACTGTGTAGTAAGCTAAGCACTCTTAACCACTGGGGATTCCGAGATGATTATGTCTCAGTTCCTAGCGACCTTTGAAGAGCACACGGTGGTCAAGAACACAAGCTCTATGGAAAGTTATCACTGTTTATATTGAAAAGAAATGCATTGAGACATGATAAAGAGGTAGAATCAAGCAGATATCAATCAAATAGATGTGGAGGTGGGAAAAGAAGGAGTTGGCCCGATTACGGGGTAAATGGTGTTGCCATTGGGACTGTGTGTAGACTGACTGAGGGTGCACAAAAGGCAATGAAGAAAATCGTGTGCTAAGATAAGGGATCTGGAATGGAGATGTCAATTTGGGAATTACTGAAATGTAAACAATAGCAGAAGGGACTGAGAGCTGGCAGTGAGTATAAAGACATCGGTGCTTTTTTATGTGCTAACATTACTCCAAATATCCTATTTCCTCCTGTCAACCATGTGAAGCCTGTTCACTCCTCAGTGCCTCCTCAGGCAAAAGCTCCTCCGGGTGTCTATCTGAGCACTAACCCCAACAGAGTTAACTGCTCTTTATGCCTTTTATACATATATACATATTCTTATACACACATATTTGATTCGTGTCATCGCAAAAGCAATGATCTATTTGCAAGTCTCTGTCCAGGATTACATGTATACCCTGAGGAATGGAAATCAATTCTAGCCTCTTCATAACTCTACTTCCTAGCAAAGTGTCTTGGCATCACATCCATGCTTCTCTCAGCATAAGGAAATAAGCATAAACGAACACAACTCCTCAAAGAATTTATAATTTTAGCACAGGGTTAAATACATGAAATTTTAAATAATAAAAGCCTAAGGCAAGACAAGAGATGCTCCAAAGAAGTGTAGCAATAACTGTTATATTAGCAGCTGAGCAGACTTCAAATGTTATTGTCCATATAACTTTCTGCGAAAAGATTATGAGTACAATTTACCGAATGTAATTTATTTGCCTATAAATTATATGTGGGTCTTATTTTACTGTTGTTCTGTGTTCACTGAAAATATACACAACAATTAAAATTAGAGCCTGCAATAAAAATATAACTAGGATTGTCAGTAATTTTTTCCTGCACCCAATGGATTTATCTTGGCATAGCAGTGACCTGGACTGTAGTCATTCAGAATGGGTTCTCCAACCAGGGACAAGTCATTTTCTTACTAGTCTGTGACACACACAAAAAAAGCACAAAAATAGAGTAAGTACTTATAAACTGTTTCGGCGATGTGACCAGTCAATGCATCTGCTGAATGTGATTGCTAAAAGACATGGTCTTGCATTTTGTATCTCTTTGTTTCTTACTTCATTTCTCCATTTCTTCATGATTTACTATATGAGTTCAGTGACTCATATTTATGATATAAAAGCTTTGATCCCACAGTAGATTGGAATCTAAGAACAAAGCAAAACAAAATAAAAACCCTGATCTTTCACCTCCCAGAGCCCATGAAACTCCAGAACAGGCAGCAAGTCTTAGCTCCTTCTCTGAAAAAGGCTTGAAGAGCAAGTCCATGCAGAAGGCCATGGCGTTCTAGAAAGTGCTCCTGGAGGTGCACTAGGGTCAGGGAAGTCCTCTCTTCTTCTGAGCTTCTCTTCTTCTGAGCCTTCATACACCACATAATAAATGTTGATCTGAATGGAACTGGGTATTTGGGAGCATTACCTGCAGGAAGTCTGCAGGTCTGAAAGAATGTGGCTTCGTAGCGGATGTGGATCCTGTCCCTGGAGCTCCTGGGTGTGTCTGCTTTTCCTCCTCTGCTCCACGTCATGCCGTCTGCCTTCGTGATCTGAACTCTAGCACTTTGCCCCTTCTCCCTCTCCCTGTTAACACTCCACATACAGGAGCTGGAAAGGCCATTAAAAACATCCAAACACCATTCTCTTCTTAGATATACTACTACTTATTGTGTTAAGGCCATTTAATTGTTTTCTCTCACAGGTTCATAACTCTTTTGTTCTTAAGCACCTAATTCAGCCACACATCACAGCCAGAAACTCACAAGATGAGTGTGCACAGTTGGGGCAATTTAGCAAGCAGTGTTCCATTTATAACCTCAGTGCTCAACATGGGAAGTGAGCACTCTTCCATTAAAATGCACAGGCACCAGCCTCTTTCCTGACAGCTGCCTAATCACAGGGACAGGGAACTGCTCCAGACACTGCTGCGAGACCCCTGCTCATGGCAACCTGAGTTACAAAGCTCTGCACCAGCTTCCAGGACGTCTGTGGGAAAAGTGAAGGCTGGGGCAGGAGAAAAGCAGCAAGGTGCTCCCCGGGGCCAGGGCACAAGGTGCAGTAAAAGACCGAGATGATCCCTACTGCTTGATTTATTCACGCCTAGCACTCGTGTATCACTTGCGCATGCAAGAAGGAGTTCGTTACGGTGTGAAAGTGACCAGTCCCAAAAGGCTGCTACTGTGGTTTTCCCCCTCTGAAACTCAGGTTGGCACTTGATCCCCTTCGTGAAACACCAGAAGAGTAACTTAAACTACGTGTTTAGAGGAGGGGCTTGGGGAAGTGACTAGAGCCCCTATGACTGAACTGTGGATTTACAGGAAGAAGGAAAGAAATCTGAGCATGCACATGCTCCTTGTCTCTCACCATGTATGTGCTGTGCCACGGAGGGGACCCTGCCAGCAAGAAGGCCATCGCCTGATTTTGCCCCTTAACCTCTGACCTCCAGGCCTGTCAGCCAATAAACTTCTTCTCTACCAAACTTAGTCTGTGACATTCATTATAGAAAACACACCAAGACAGTTACAATTTGTATGATTCCAACCGTAGCACGTGCTGCCAAAGGTGGAACTGTGGAGACAGTGAAAAGATCAGTGGTTCCCAGAGGTTGAGGGGAGGGAGGGATGAATGGGCAGAGCACAATTGTTCCAAAGGTGGGGGAGCTACTTTGTGTGTGACAGAGGTGCTGTGGCATCCACTGTCCAAACCCGCATAATGCACACACCACCAAGGGGGAGTCTGACTGTCAGCTAGGATTCTGGGTAACAACGTGTTGGTACAGACTTGGCTATGATAACCAACATGCCAGTCCAGTAGGAGTGTTGACAGTCGGGGAGGCAGCAGGGGATATGTGAGAAATCTCCATACCTCTCTCTCTCTCTCTCAGTTTCTGTAAACGTAAAACTGCTTTAAAAAAAAACTAAAATTAAAACTAATTTTTTTTTAAAGGGCCTGAAACTCAGGTGTTCTCAGCTTGCCTAGGTCTGCTTATGGCTGGAAGGCAAGGAAGCAGGAAGTTGTGCTTTTCAACCTCTCCTACCCTTTGTACAGCGCATGGTTACAGAAACAAAGGTGAGCTATGCCTGCTCCTCTGCAAAAACAAGAAGACATCTGAAACCAGCAAAGGCTTCCAGAAGTAGGGGTATGCCCCCAATGAATTGGGCTGCCAGGCATTGGCTGGTGAAGCAATTACAAGGGACTCATCACACCAGAAAAACACAGACACACAAATAATGATGTCAGCCACAGCTAGCGAGGGAACACAAAGAAGAGAACGGTATAGACAGGTGGAGACTGAGGGGAGAAGCAAAAGCAAGGAACCAAGAAAGAGCTTGCAGAGAACAAGCCTCTGTGTTCAGCTGCAGAAAATTAGCTGTCATCTGCGTGGGGCCACCTGTGTTGAAGAGCAGATGGAGCCCCAGGTCCTTCCTGTTCCTCAAAATAAAATAGATTCCAATTTTCATGAAAATAATGTTCAGCACCTACTTCCTTGTCCTCTCTTCATGTTTACTTCTGCAAACAAAAAGGGGGGGAAATGCCTTCTCTCTTTTACTCAATGATTATATTGAGTAATTTCCAAGAAGATTTTGCAAATCAAAGTCCAAAAGTATAAAGCTTGGAAAATGCCCAAGCTGAGTGGTCGATTTGAAAGGGAAGTTATTATACAGGTAAGATAGTCGATGTTATCAGAAAGAATTTGGCTGCTGGTAGCTCAGCCTAGAAACAGGGGCAGGGATGAATATCAAAGGCTAATTGCATTAAGTCTGAAGGTGGGAAACACACCATGGATTCTCCCTGTGAACCAGAATGCCCGGCTTCCTTCATATTCTGGGCACCCCATGGGAAGGACCAGCTCCCCAAGGAGGCTATGGAGGCCAAACCCTGCTGTCTAACCAAGGCTATTGGGCCAGAGGACTGGGATAGTGCCAGGGGAGCTGAGTAATTGCAGCACCCTGCCCTACGTAGCAAGAGAGGGCCCCAGGCCACTCTTCCCACTTAGAGCAGCTTCTCTGTTCACCCCAGGGTGCCCTTCAGTTATCATTCCCTGGCAATCTTAAATAGGAAAAAGATTATACAACACTGACAAGTAAAATGCCTGGCTCTTTATAATTCAGCTTTCTCTAGGTGAGGGCTCTGATTGCCAAGGGACCCTCTATGTGGATCTTAATGCACCACCAGATCCTTCTTCCTTCTCTTCTTCTCTAAGTACATATGTTACAGGGTCTCACTGTCACTGGAAGCACCAGAGCTGGCAGAGACTCTTCACTCCTGTAATAACTACTGCAGGAACAATGTCAGCAGATCCACAGAATTTCACAGGTATCAGGGAAAACACAAGTGTCCAGAACAGAAATATTGACTCTAAGGCCTCTGCCTTCTTTTTAAAAGTGAGCTTTACTGTTTGTTAATGATACAGAGCAGCTACCTTGTACTGCCCACTACGTGTGATTTCGCTAAGTACATTTTGTGTGTTATAGCATATAACCCTTATGCAGTGAATGAGCCAGGTGTTGGATGTTATTGTCTTCAAATATGAAGAAGTAACTATTCCTAAGGTCAAATGTCTAGGTATGAGGATCTGAACTAGTTTTTTCTAACCCTAACCCCACACACTTAATGGGTGCACTAATCTTACCATTGAAGAATTTTAGTAAGAATCATTCATAAGAGAAAAATCACAGGTATTGTCTTATAAAAAGGGAAAACATTCCAGAAATCTGTTTTTATGCCCCTTGTTTAGATAACGCTAGATCAGGTCATTTGCCCTCAAGGGGCTGCCGGGGCTGCTCTATAGAGCAGAGCCTTTCTCTCCCTACTTGTGTAGATCATGTGCTTAAATTAGGGCAGAGTCATAATCATTAGCTCCAGAAGAGGTTGTGATTCACATCTGAGCTTCAGAAAAGGGTGTTACTTTAATTTCAAGGGGAGATGAAAGCAAACTAAATGTTCAAATGCTGACAGACTTCTCCAGATCTTAATTTGCATTCATTTTGCTTTTGGAGCATTTGATTTGTTTTTATTTTCAACCTGTGTTGTACCACATGCTATGAAAATAGATTTACTTAATCTGGATCCTGTGATTTCATTATTTATTGATGTCAATACCAAGTAGTTGAAGAGCACTAAGAGGAATGTCAGATGGCTTTCTATCTTCCTTCTAGAAAACAAAAAGGAAAGGCAGGAAGCCTGGAATGTTCAGAGGCTGGGACAAGGTTCAGGGATGACAGGCACATTGTGACACCTCCGCAGATACTTGCATGCAGTCCATCTGACCTTGGCACAAAAGCAAGCGGGGACCTCAGTCTTTCCCTAAGAACAGGATACGTGTTGATGTTCCCAGTGTGGCTATACTGGCTCTGCGTGCAGCTTGAGTGCTGAGAGCCACTGACCCACAAATGTTGCCAAAGCGGGAAGCATTCTAGCCTGGCTTCCAGAGAGGCAGAGAAGCAGGATTGCAGAAACGGGGACAGGGGAAGCCCGTTAGGACAATCACCGCAGCTTCCTCCCTCATATCCTGACCCCTCTTCAGCTTTGTCTCGTTCCTCCTTCACAGAGCCACTGTCCTATGATGGTACCATCTCCCTGTTCAAAATTCTTCACTGTTAGCTACCACAGCAAATTAATAAACAAAGTAATGTCCAAGGCTTTCATTTCTTTATTCAGTCAGTTGACAGATATTTATTGACAGCTGTTCTGTGCCACCCCAAGTCTGGTTCTGGCTATCTTCTCCAGCCACGTCTTCTATTTCGCACTCCTTCACTCCCCCCACTTTACCACTTTCAATTTCTGCTCCTTATCTGAACTTTCCCTCTTCCATGCCTTGGCCCAGGCTGTTCCCTGTTGGCTATTTCCCGTTCCCACACATGTCTATCCAAGTCCTGCCCAGACTCAAGGATAACTCAAGTGCTACTTTCTCCATGAAACCTCAGGTTCTCTGAGTGAGTATTAATTATTTCTATGACCATCTGCTGCTCCCCTATCTTCTGGAAGATTTCCTGCCTCCAAACCCTTCAACCGCTGTGTACTTCTATATCCCTCCATTGTTTCCTCGACCTTGGTGGTGTTTTTCCTTGGTCACTATACTTGTAAAGCAGACCTATGTTCGTGTCCCTCTGCGTACATCCAAAATAAAACAGTCACTCAGACTATTCATGGAAAAATGGGCACATGGACACTCTCTGTTCTCATGGGACTCTATGTCCTTCATTAGGTCATTGGTCACACTTTGCTTAGTACTATAAACACCTGCATACAAAATCAGTATTAATCACTCAATGGCAAAGCTCTTGTGTTTCTTTTTTTAAAAATAAACTCCTATCAAAAGTGGACAGCCACTAAACACTGTCAAGATTAAAGTTAAATTTTCAACCTTCCAGCTAAGCCCAGGGAGGCACTAAGAGAGGACCTAAGGAGAGCTAGGGAGGGTGTGCTAGGATGTCAGTTCAGTTCAGTTGATAAATACTAGGGAGAAAAGCCAGGCATGGTGGCACACACCTATAATCCTAGCACTCAGGAGGCTGAGGCAGGAGGATCCTTTTGAGTTCAAGACTGGCCTGGGCTATAAAGTGAACTCAAGCTCAGCCTGGACTGCACATCAAGATCCTGTCTCAAAGAAAAATAATAATAATAGTAATAAAATACTAGGGAGATGTGTATGCTATTGTTTTAGTTAACTTTCTGTCACTGTGATAAAACATTGAGATAATCAATTGAATAAAAGGATAGGTTTATTTTGGTTCACAGTATCAGAGGTTTCAGTCCCTGGTCAGTTGGCTCTTGCATTGGGCCTGTGGAGAAAGAGTACATCATGGTGGGCAGCATGTGGAAGAGCAAAGCTGCTTACCTCATGGCAGTTGGGAAATAAAAAAAGGGAAAGAAGAGGGGCTAGGGCCCCAATATCCTTTTGAAGGGTGCACTCCCAAGGCCTAACTTCCTTCCACAGACCTGACTTCCTGAAGGTTCATCACTTTCCAATAGATCCAGGGACTGGGGACCAAACCCTCAACACTTGGGCCTTTGGGGGAATGTCCAAAACCCACACAACAGCAGTTATTAATATTAACATATTCTTATAACAAATGGCAATAATTAATTAGTATTAATCATTAATAAATATTAGTTTAGCACCTATTAAGTGGGCCACATTTGAGAGTCAAGTTGCAGGAAAAAAGTAATGACTTGATCCTGCTTTCCATGGAAAAGTAGCTGAGATCTACAGTAGTGGCTCATGAGTGCTGGAATGATTTGTGCTGGCCCAGAACAAAGCTTCCATTGATCTATAATGAAGAGGGAAAAAAAGTCCATTCACTCTATTAAGGGCTAAATTCATTCCAAGTAAAGGATTGTTGACTATTTCAAAAGTACATCTTTTATATTTTGGCAGGTGTGTGGGTATTTTAAATGTTTTTCATATTGGAATAATGTAACAGTACATAGATTTTTTTTGGTCTGAAAAATAAAAGATTGAGAATCTTATATGAATCCTCCATTTTAAATTTATTATCCCATGAAGTCAAAACATGATATCCACTGCTTTTCCACATAGAATTTGACTACCTTCAAGGTGCATTTGACAAAAATGTGTAGATGGGGTGAAAACAAGCCTGTTTTCCAAGAAATACTCTCTCACTGTATGGGGCTTCTAGCAGCTCCCCCCATTTAGAGAGAAAATGTCCATCTCCTCAGGCTGGAGCACTGTTTAGGAAACTCACCATTCACTAGAGAAGTCCAACTTTACTCAGCTGATTGTCAAAACCAAGGCTCTCCTTGGTGGTCTTCCCTTTAGATAACCCACCAACAATCTCCAGGGAACAATGGCAATAAAGCTACCTTGTGCTGGATGGAGCAACAGTCTCTGCTGGAATTCTTCTACCTCTCCTCTAATCCCCAAGGAAGAAAATATTTGGCAGGAAGTACAATAGAATTATAGTCTAAAGGTGCCACAAGAATCCCACTGATACTACAGTAAAACCTTGGAATTCAAGTACCTTGTTCAGGAAGTGTTCTGCAAGATAAGCAAACATTTTTGATAGATTTCAACTTGATAAGCTGGTGATGTCTCACAATATGAGTAGTACATGATACCAAAAGGCACGTGATCACAACTATAAACCAATGCTCACTCTCTCTCTCTCCCTGCACAACTGTGGATGATCATCTCCCAATAGCAAAAGATTATGGAGGAGATGTAGTTTGCAAAGGAGAAAAAGGCAGAGGAGTCCCTCACTTCAGATGAGTTCAGGGAAATGTGTAAAATGTAGGAAATTGCAAACTTTTGTAGAAAAACACCACCCAAATAAGCCTGTACCAGTGCAAGTGGTGAATCTGTTTAATGACAATGCAACATCACATTTCTGCAAAATGTCTCAAAAGGAGACAAAAGCAAATATCATTGGATAGGTTCCTTGTCCCTGTTGCATGAAAAGAAAATTATTCCATTGATTGAATAGATAGCAGTCATTACACTGGTGGTAGTGAAAGTCTTTCTCCACAATAACCCTCTTCTCTCTCGTCTCCCTCATACCAGCCACAAAGGTTTTCAAGGTAAGTGTAGGTTAATTTGTTTATTTTCTTTATATGTTCTATTTTCTTTATTATTTTTGTATTACATTATGTATTATAATCGTTTTTATATGAATATTTTTGAGTTGTGGAATGAATCATCCAAGTTTCCATTATTTCATGTGGGAAAATCTGCTTTGATATACAAGGGCTTTGGATTACAGGCATTATGGATTACAAGCATGTTTCTGGAATGAATTATGCTTGCAAACCAAGGCTTTACTGTTTTAGGTTTGAGTCTAAAATGTCCTTCAAAAGGCTCATGTGTTCAAGCCAGGGCTTTTGGAAAGTGACATCGTGAGGAGTCTAACTTCAGCAGCAGATTAACCCAGCCATGGATTCATAATTTGATGCCATTACTGGGACATCATAGAAACAAAAGGTGGGGCGTAGCTGAAGGGCACGGGTGGGGGTCACAACATTAGGGACTATAACTTGTACACAGTGCCTTTCTCTCTCGCTCGTTCTTGCTTTCGCTCTTGTGCTCGCTCTTGCTCTGTCTCAGCTTTTAGAGGTAAACAGCTCTCATCCACCACACCCCACTGCCACCATGATACTCTGCCTTCCCATAGGCCCATAGCAATGGGGCCAGCAGATCATAGATTTAAACCTCTGAAACTGTGAGTCAGAGTAAACTTTTCCTCCTTTACATTGTTTTTCTCGGGAATACTGCCGCAGCAAAGGAAAGCTGACAGGCCAAGCTACTGGAACAAGAAAACAAAGAAAGGTTCTCCTGCGGTGGAAGGGCAGGAGCACATGCTGGGTGGAGCCCAACATCTGGAGAAGGGACGACAGCGTGTGGGAAGCCACACCCCTGAGTCCCACATTGAGGGTTCCTGCCCACAACTGAGGCTGAATCAAACACCAGACAGTAATCCGCACACCTACTCCCCCCACACTAGTGTGCATCACGTATAAATACCTGGAATACAAGCAAGAAAGCTACAAAAGGTGACCCAAAGCCAAGCAGGAAAATTAAGTCATGTAGAGAAAAAAACTGACAAAAAAAAATCTAGGAAATCAATCCATACCAGCGCAAGTTATTGATAGAGGAACTGGAAGCATCTGTTGCACTGTTGGCAACACAGTGACAACAAGCCTCAAACCCAGATCAACTTCTGACTAACTTAACAAAGCAGGATGATAAATATTAATCCAATCATCAGTAATCACTTTAGTCTAAACACATTGGCTAAAAAGCAGATATTGTTAGATTGAATTTTTCTAAAAAGATCCAAATTTTATATAAGTTTCAAAAGCTTAGAGGGTGGAGGTTGGAGAAAGGTGGGAACACTAACCAAAACAAAGCTAGGGACCAAGGGATGTGATCACGAATAAAAATGCTATACAGTGATACAGTGTTCAAGTCATTGAGAAGACATAATAATCCTGCATGTTCATATGCTTAACAACAGAGCTTCAAAATCACAGGTCTGAGAGTGGTGGCACACACCTGTAATCCCAGCATTTGGGTGGCTGAGGCAGGAGGACCACTGCAAGTTCAAGGCCAGCCTGGCCTACAGAGTGAGTCCAAGACCAGCCTAAACAATACAGTAACACCCTGTCTCAAAAGACAAAATCAAACAATAAAACAAAAAAACAAAACCAAAGGTTTTGTCTTGGTTGGTAACAGCAGTTACTCTGGTAGTTGACTCTATACTCTTAAACTCATATAGTACTAACAAAAGATATACTCATGACATAGTCAAATAAATTCAAGGAATTTCTTGAATATGCAGTTTATGCATTCTTATAGTTACTTTAAATTTCATTTTCTAATACAGCAA
This sequence comes from Dolichotis patagonum, assembly GCA_004027295.1. Lineage (NCBI taxonomy): Eukaryota > Metazoa > Chordata > Mammalia > Rodentia > Caviidae > Dolichotis > Dolichotis patagonum. The sequence goes on from PVJX010003785.1 coordinate 68,715, forward strand.
AATTATTAGAAAGCTGTACAACTGAACCATATTACTTTTTTTTTTTTTTTTTTTTTTTTGAGACAGGATCTTTCTGTGTTTGGCTTTACATTTACTTTGTAGCCCAGGCTGACCTCAAACTCTCAGGGATCCTCCTGCCTCAGCCTCTTGATTTCTGGGATTACAGGTGTGCAAGACCATACCAGGTATTAACTGTATTACTTTAACACCTCATGGATCTCCTTTTTAACTGTACTTTGATGATCTGCCAGCAGTTTTAACTGAGAGATGTTATAAGAAAATCCATACAACTCTTGATTTGGTTTCACATAGGGTTATTGTTGAGAAAGCTGTCAACAGATCACATGTCCTCCTCGGAAGGCCCATGTCAGAAATTTTGCTCAGGTTTCAAAAGTAGGACAATCTCTTATTTCTCTGGTCATAATTTTCTATTGCTTTGGGCAGCTCAGAAGGTCACAGGAATGTTAATAGCCTGTAGAAATTATGGTATGCATTTTTTATACTACTCTTGCCCTTGAATTCCCTTTACTTTCTCATCTTTTCCCCCTTTCACCTTAATTTTCTCATCCGTTTGCTTTTATTTTGTTAGACTTTTACTGTATCCTTTTCTTTTAAAGTCAGCTTAATGGAGATATATTTTGCTCATAATAAAATGAACTCATTTTCAATGTGTAATTCAGTAAGTTTTGACAAATATTACTGTGTCATTTCTGTAAGCCACCCAAAAGCAGTTTTGAAGCAAGTAAAAGTAAATATGAATATCATAAGGCAGTCTACAGTAGGCACTATCATAGAGATATAAACAAATTACTATGGGAATATAAGAGAGAATGAAGTGTGTGTGTGTGTGTGTGTGTGTGTGTATGTGTGACTTATAATGGGGACTGAATCCAAGGCCTCACACATGCCAGGCAAGGGCTCTACCACTGAGGCACATTCTTAATCCTTTTTATTTTATTTTGGGTTTTTCATTTATTTTGTTTTTGTTTTTTTGAGACAGAGTCTTCAGGGACTTGCTAAGTCGCCCAGACTGTCCTTGAACCTGTAACGTTTCTGCCTCATTCTCCCAACTATCTAGACCACTGTGCCCATCAGAGATGGAAAATTGTGACTGGATAAATAATGGGCTCGGAAGAAGTACAGAATCTTAGGTTAAAAGCCTCATTTAAAAGAAAAAAAAAACTTTTTGAGATGTCTTGCCCACACTGGCCTTAGCCTCCTGAGTAACTGGGATTACAGGTATGCACCACTGTGCCAGGCTGTCCATACATTTTTAAAGATAGAAATTCAATCAATAGAAGTAGCAGGTAAGGTGCGCGCCCAATGCAGGCCAAGAGAACCAGGAGATCGGCCTCGGCCTGTCAGGCGCTGCCACCAGAAGGCCCCTTCTTCCGTGTGTGCAGTGAGGGTAGAGGGAGACAGACAGATCCACCTCTGCCTGCTGTGCACTGTCACCAAAAGGCCACGTCCTGCAGGAGGCCAGTGTACCAGAGATAACCAGCAGATCTGCTTTCACCTTCAGGGAGCTGCCACCAGAAGGCTCCTTCTGGCAGGCAGCCAGCAGGAGCAGGCACACACAGCCAGGTAAACCCTGTGCATCCTTAGGCCACCATTGGAGGCCCTTGGTTCCATCAGGCAGCCATCACCCACTAGCAGAATCAGATAAACACACTCCTATGTGTCTGCTGCCATTGTGGGAGTCCCAGTGTAGACATACAGGCTGAGAAAAGCAGCCCCACCTCCACGCACCCCTGATCATTGGCAAAGCCACAGCGTAGCTGCATAGATCTAGAGAAGCTGCTCCATGCCCTGCTATCTCCCTGTAAATCTGGAATTAGAGGAACCCAGGTGCCGGTCTCATCCCCCACGGGAAGTGCCTGAGGCCCCACAACCAGCTTGTTGGTAGGAACCCAGGAGAATGTCAAGAGGAAAGAGCAAAAAGCAAACTGAGATCTCTAGCTCACACAGAATAAGTCTGGGAGATATAGTCTCCCAGATGGAAGAAAATGGAAGTTACACACCTGAAACCTCTGAGAGGATAGCAACTGAAGTAAGAAAACAACTTCATGTGATTGTAAAAGCAGTCAAATCAGAAATAATGTCTCAGGTAAAGGAAGAAATCACAAACATACTGAAAGAATTGTTTAGCAAGTCTAAAGAAGACAGAGACAATAAAGAGGAGCATAGGAAAATGATGGGAGCCTTGAATGAATGTAGAAAGGAATTACAATGCATGAAACAGATTCAAAGAGAGATGCAGAAAATTAAAAATTCAATCAAAAGCTAGAAAAATACTTGAAAGAGACTGAAGATAGACTTTCAAACCTTGAAGACAAGATTTCAGTTAGTGATCGTGAAAGGAAAGATCTCTTAAAGATAACATGGACTCGGGAAATAACAACCCAATGACTGCAAGATGATGCAAAGAAGCATAACTTAAGAGTGATAGGTGTAGATGAAGAAGCAGGGGTCAACACAAATTAAATTAAAAGGATATTCACAGAAGCAATAGAAGAAAACTTTCTAAACCTGGGAAATAGATCTGGTGTCCAGGTAAGTGAGGTATACAGGACTCCAACTAGCCATAACCAAAGTAAATCTACATCCAGACATATAATAATCAAGATCCAAGAAATTCAGTACAAGAATAGAATATTAAAAGCTGTTAGAGAAAAGAGACAGATCATCTATAAAGGAAAACCAATCAGAATCACAGCAGACTTATCAACACAAACCATCAAGTCAAGAAAAGTTTGGAGTGAAGTGTTTCAAACCCTGAAAGAAAACAACTTCCAACTCAGATTGATCTACCCTGAAAAACTATCTTTCAAAATTGATGGAAAAATAAGATACTTCCATGATAAAGAACAACTTAAGGAATTCATGACTATCAAAACAACCCTACAGAGAGTGCTAAAGAATATTCTAGAGAGAGATAAAGCTGACCATGGTTTCAGGAACAACAGCAGAGGAGGATCACCAAACAAGACAGGCTACTGAATGAAGGGGAAAAGTGGAGGGTCAACAACAGGAGGATGGCAGGGCAGAGACAAACCAATGTATACCGGTTGTAACCATTAATGTAGATGGCCTCAGGTCAGCAATAAAAAGGAACACAGGGACAGTGGATCAAGAAACAAGATCCATCAATATACTGTGCACAAGAAACACATTTAACTGGAAAGGAAATTCATAGACTGAAAATCAAAAGAGAGAACAATTGTTTCATGTGATAGGAGACAAACAAACAAACAAACAAAAAAAGCAAGAATAACTTGACCATCAACCGCAGAATGGATAAGAAAGATATGGAATTTTCATGTGGTGGAAAGCTACCCAGTATAAAGTAGAATAATCTCAAGAGTCCTGTAGGTAAATGGATGCAACTGGAGATCATGTTCATGGCCAAAGCAGTTCGAACTCATACGTGTGAACCCTACCATAAGAAACAGAAGCAGTTAATGGGATCTAAAAGCAAAATAGTTAAATTAAGAGCAAAGGGGAGGAAATACCTGGGAGGGAAAGGTGGAAACTACTGTCAATTTCTTATGGTCTTATCTTGAACTCTTGCATTGTTTATACAATTTTGTTTGGTTTGGCTTTGTTCTGTCTTGTTTTGTTAGATTTTATGCTGTCAGATAGTAGGGGCAACTACTTTGAATATAATGGGATATATTATGGTAATCATGGTTTCCTATTATATTGCTCTGAAGTCTTATAATGCTTTCATTCATTTGTTTGATTGGTTTTATTTGTTTTGTTTGATTTTATTATGTGTAATGGTATGAATAGCTATTTTGAAGAAAACAAGACATTATGGTAGCCATTGCTCATTTACTATCATCTGCTTTGAAGTCCTACCATGCTTTTGTTCTTCTGTTTTGATTGGTTCTATCTTGTAGTAGTTTATTTGATTTTATTATGTGTGATGGTATAGACAAATTTTTTGAGGAAAATGAGATATTATAGTAGTCATTGTTCATTTGCTATTATTTGGTTTTGAAGTCCTGTAATGTTTTCATTCTTATGGTTTTATACTATATTGTTATGTTTGATATTAATGTGTGTGAGGGTATGTCCAACTATTTCAAAGAAAAGAGACATTATGGTAGCTACTGTTGATGTCCAGTTGTCTGATTGTGAAGTCTTGTGTTGATTGCATTGTTCTGTTCTGATTTGCTTTGTTCTGTTCTCTTTTGTTTTATTTTCTTTAAAATTAAAAATTAAAAAAAAGTAGTGGGTAAGGTAATTTGGAACAGGAAATGGCTTAAATCAAAGTGTGAAGCAGCAGAGATACAGGTACTGACTTGAATAGAAAGTGAATGGGAACAGAGGAACAACCTCTTGTTCATCATTGGAAGATCCCAAAGCTAAATGGCGTCTTAAGTTATTGTGCAGGCAGTAGGGAGCCTGCGAGAGGTATTCAGCAGAGAAAAAGGATGCTGAGGTCTGAATCTTATAAAGATCACTCTGGAAGCAGTGTGAGAACTGAGGAGATGGTGGGGCCAGAAGTAAAGAAGAGTGGAGAGGCTTTGTCATGGTCCAGTAGAGCTATAATGAGGACCTGGAGCAATTATTGTGAGAATGAGGGGGAGATGAATAGGATGTAATGAATGGGACAGGAAATCTCCATGAAGTGTCAGAGGGTGGCTTTAAAGATGATTTAAAGTGAGACATTGATCATGTACATGACCAAGAGGGTGGGCATCACTATGACTGCTGTCCTGGACAGAGGACTGACAGGACCTAGCTCTTCCTTCTCCCAACTTCTGCAAGGAGAGAAAGAACAATCAGCTCCTACTTTGTCAGAAAGGAAAAGCACACTTTGGGTAGGTCCTGGTAGTCAGTTCTTTTCCAAACCAGTAGTACATTGGGCTAAAACCCACAAGTGCCAGAAATTCCTGGGGAAACACTCAAGGTATCTAACAATCTAAGAATACACCAGTGGAAGACAGCCTAGGAAGAAGTGGGATGCAGGTCTAGTAGGGATAAAACAAAACCAAAGCAGATTACCAATCCATAAACATACAGAACTTGCTGTGAAGACAGGAGTGCAGACTGCCACCATCACAAAGCCAAAACCTAGTATGTAAAGAGATAGACAGAGTCTGATTGTTTTCAGAAAAACCTCCACACTGAAGCTCCAGGATTGCCTGTCCTTGTTTTATCACCTCATGCATGAGATTTGGCCACCAATACATTTGGGCAACAGATGTGAACTATCTGAATGTGTGCACAGAGTTGGAATCAACAATCAGTAAAGTCTGCACATGACATCATTTAAAATTTGTATCAACTCTTGAAGATACTGGAATGCTTCCTTATCAGATGAGGAAGTACAGCTCTTCTTCATTTCTCAGGCATGGTGCCAGGGACAGAAGTAGTGAACAAGACGCAGTGCTTGTCCTTAGGTCACCTAATCTCTAGCTAGTGAGCCAGGGAAATTGATGCATATGAGGGCAACTGATAAGGGCCCAAGGAGGAAGTCCCAGGTGCAGAGAGCACAGGGAAGCATAAACTACATGTTAGGGAAGCTCTAGAGAAAAGGACGCAGAAACTGGTGAGTCCCGACACTCATTTAGAAGGCTGCCAGGAAAGTACATGTACGTGTCCTTTTCGTCTAACTCTACTCTACCATTTTGTTATTTGAAAGACTATCTTTTAACAAAATTATACCCACTTAGAGATAATTAAGGCTATGAGCAGACAGATCACAAGGTCAGGCACTGCCAAAGGGACAGAAGAAACCACACATGTCCAAAACACAAGATGAGGTTCCTCCCTCCCCCAAATTCCTCAGGAAATAGTTTTCTTTTTACTTTAAAGAGAAAAAAAAACAATAAAAATGATGATACAGAATTTCATAACAATATAAGAAATTAACAATGGTTAACATATTGTATATTGTTATCTTCAAAGCAGTTGATCAAGATATAGGCATGGAAATTGATCAAAAAATATAAGCACAAAGCATTCTCTTCAATGAACAAAAGGAAATTACTGGTATAACTGTCTTAACAGTTTTGTGTGTGTGTGTGTATACATATATTTTTTCTTTTCCCTTCCTTTTTTTCTCCTTTCCCCCATTCCAATTGCTCTTTCCTTTTGAGCAGTTTCTTTCCCTTTCACAATATCTATCATAGATTTTGGATCTTATTTATTCTTTCAGTTTCTTACATTAGTGAGACAATATGATGTTTATATATGCAAGTCTGATTTATTTCACTTAAGAGTATGGTCTCAAGTTACATCCATTTACCTACAAACACCTTGAGCTTATCCTTCTTTATAGCTGAGTAGTACTCCACTGTATAAAAATACCATATCTTTTTTATCCATTCCTTGTTTGATGGGTATTTGGGTTGTTTCCAAGATTTACCTATTACAAATTGTGTTGCTATAAACATGGGTGTGCATATGTCACTGTGGTCTGATGTTTTTAATTCTTTGGGGAAAATACCCAGAAGGGGAATAGCTGGGTAGAATGGGACCTCTAATCCCAGTTTTTTAAAGAATCTTTATGCTGATTTCCATAGTGGTTTTACCAGTCTACACTCCCACCAACAGTGTAAAAGGGTTCCTTTTTCCCCACAGCCCCACCAGCATTTGTTACTGGCTGATTTCTAGATAATTGCCATGCTTTCTGGGGTGAGATGGAATCTCAGTGTTGTTTTAATTTGCATTTCTCAAATGACCAATGACATTTTTATATATTTATTTGCCATTTGTATTTCTTAATCTGAGAAGTGTATATTCATCTCAGATGCCCATTTTTGAATTGGGTCTTTGAATTTGGAGGGTCTGATTGTTTTCAATTTTTTATGTTCTACATAGAAGATCTCTGTGTGAGGGACAGTTGACTAAAATTTTTTCCCAATTTGTGTGTTTTCTTTCCTGTTGGTGATTTCTTTTGATGTGCAAAGCTTCTTAATAAAATGAGATCCCAGCTCTTGATTCTTTGATGTACTTCCAGTTTGGTTTTTGTTCATGAACTCTCTGTCTACCCCTATGTCTTCAAGATTTCTACCTACTTCTCTTCCAGTAGATTTAATGTTTCACTTTTAATATTTAGATCTTTGATCCATTTTTATTTTAATTTAGTGCATGGTGATATTCATGGGTCTAGCTTTAGTCTTCAGTATGTGGAAAGCCAGTTTTTCCAGCACCATTTATTAGTCTAGTTTTTCTTCCAGGGAACATGTTTGACCCCTTTGTCAAAGATAAGGTGGCTGTATATGTTTGTAGTTATATGTAAATCTTCTAATTGGTTTCATTCATCCTCAGGTCTGCTTTTTGGCCAGTACCACGCTGATTTTATCACAGTTCCTTTGTAGTATAATTTTAAGTCAGGAATTATGATACCCCCTTCCTTACCTTTGTTGTCCAGGATTGCCTTTGCTATTCTAGATCTCATTCGGCTCCAAATGAATTTTAGGAATGTTTTCTCTAGATCCGTTAGGTATGCTAATGGTATTTTGATCAGGATTGCATTAAATCTCTGTGACAATTTTGGGAGTATGGCCATTTTCACAATGTTGGTTCTTCTTACCTATGAGCAGGGGATATCGTTCCATTTTCTGATATCCTCTTCGAATTTTTTTCAGAGGTCTGTAATTTTCAATGTATAGATCTTCATTTCCTTTGTTAAATTGATTCCTACCTATTTCATTTTGGGGGGGTGCTATTGTGAGGGGTGTGGTTTCTCTAATTTTTTTCTCAGTGAGTTTATTGTTTGTGTACAGCAATGCTATTGATTTTTTGAGTGTTGACTTTGTATCTATCTATGCTAATTAATTTGGTTATTAAATCTAGGTGTCTTTCGGTGGAGTTTTTGGGGTCTTCCATGTAGAGTATCATGTCATCTTCGAGCAATGATAATTTAACTTCTTCCTTTCCTATCTCTATTGCTTTTATTTCTCTTGTCTAATTGCTCTGGCTAATGTGGAAACAGTATCTTATTGTAGAAGTTTTTACAAAGTCACTAACATTTTGAGGTGCTATTTCAGTTATAGCATCGTGCCATTTGTGGGAATAGTACATTTCACTAAAACAACTTCCATCTATGTGGTTTGGGTGCTTCTTGAAACATTGGAAAGTAGTAAAATGTAAGAAGTTTAACACATATATAATGATTATTCCTGGAAATATAAACTCACAAAAGCAAGGATCACTTTTAGAGAACAAAATAATTGTTTTGTTACTATTTTTCATAGCTGAGATGATTCTCTAATTTACGTATTCTCTCTCCTTTTTTCTTTTTCTTTTTTTCTGAGACAGAGCGTCACTGTGTAGTTCAGGCTGGCCTTAAACTCACTCTATAGCTCAGGCTGGTCTCAAATTTGGAATGATCCTCCTGCCTCAGCCTCCTGAGTGCTGGGATTACAGGCATGTGCTACCATGCCTGGCTTTGTATGCTGCTACTTGATATTACTGGGCCAATATTTTTGCACAAAATGAAAAATTCTTTAAAAATTAAAAAATGTGAAATAGTATATAATTATGTTGTAGAGATTATGAATAACTAAATATAGAATAAGTAAGAAATCAAAACTGCTCATATGTTATGCAAATGGACACTTGTAGCTGAGGAAAAATTCATACACAGATGTAAAAAATGCTTTATATCAAACAATCCACATGAGCAGATTCATGTTCTAGGAACTATTCAAAATATTTTGATGATTCAAAAGTTCACTATAAAAAAATTCACTTTAGCACTGACAGAGATGTTGATGTTGAAAATGCCTATGATGAGTTAAAACAAAATTATTTGATGAAATGTGCATGAAGAAAGGCAATATCTATAAATTAATATATTATTTCAGAGAGAATATAATTCTAAATCTGCATGAACAGTTATATTTATGGATTAAATGTTATTTAAAAATGTCATCCTCAACCCTGCAAATGTACATACCCTTAATACAAAACCCTGATCTACTTTTTTGTATATTCTTATTAAGAAAAATATGGAATAATTTGATTTAGAATATGTAATTAATTCATTTAGATTTTTTGCCCTTTCCTTATGAAGCATATAATAATAAATATATAAAATTATTTTTAAAAACATAAGTGGGAAAATTTAAAATGTACATAACATTTACTATGGGGGCAAACAATCCCTACATTTAGACACTACACTGTAAAAGAGAACAAGTCTGCAACCTTAAAAATCACCACAGTAGTTTTCCATTAGCCTATAAAGTCTAAGACCCATAACCTTATCATTCACTTGACTCCACAATTTATGAGCTACCTCACCATGTTTCCCCACTTACCAAAAGGTCTTGACCTTGTACATTCAACATTGAAATAAATCAAACCACCCAGTGTTTCAGTGCTGGTTCCAAATGCATCACTTCTGTTGCTTAACACATGGTATCTTCTCTGACCAAACTGGCTTTTCCTTCACCTTTCTTCTCCACCAAATATCTGCATCTTCCCATCCCCAAGGTCCAACTCAACATCCTTTCATTGCTCTTTCATGTGTTTAGCGTGGAAGTAAACCTCTTTTCTGTAACCCCAACTTTTGAGGTGCCAACAGCTCAGTAGTGGGGGCCTTTCTGTTTGGGTGCGAGTGGTGAGATAGATTCTCAGCAGGGGTTGTCTTCAGTGAGTGAGGTCAGTCCAATTAATGACGAACACTTATCACCAGAATAGTAAAAGCTAACCTCAACTCAAAATTTGCTATGCACCAGCTCTCCTAATTAGCTCTGCTAATTAATTGATTTAATCTTCATAAGAACCCCATGAAACATGCATAACATTATCCACAGTTTATGGATAAGAAAACTACAGCCCAGGTTAAGCGACTTACCCAAGATGACCCAGCTAGCTGCAAGTGACAGAGCTGAGAAAACATGGACATAACCATTAGGCTCTTCTGCCCTAGTAAGGACTACTTTAAAAAGACCAGCTATGAGAAGGAAGATGGGCTGATATGCTGAGCGATAGAGGCACACATATTTAGTTAGGAGAAGTAAAGGTGAATTTTAAGGTAGGCATTGATGTAACCACGAGAGGACACAGAGCTGGACCCACTAGGCCTTTATTTCCAGTCTGCACCAATTTCAGAGCCCTAAAGAAATAAATCTCAGCCAAATGTATTGAAAGATTCACCGCATTTTAGGTGCTTTACTACTTTTTAAATTACTGACAACCCTACCACATTTTTCTTATTAACCAGGTGCTTTTCCAAGGATCTATATTCAATTCACTTTCTAGAATATCCACAGCTGGACTTTGTGCATAGTAATCAATCAATAAAGTGCAGATAAACAAGTATCTGCAAACCATTCGTCTTCAGCTTGGTTGTTTCTCTTTAATAGCACACATATGTCAAAGACATTTAAGGAGATTTCTCCTCAACATTTTAAAATAATTATTGAATTTTTCTTTTGCACCTCCTTGATTTTTGTGGTTTGGTTTTTTGTTTTGTTTTGTTTTGTTTTGTTTTGTTTTTTGTCAGTTTCTCCCAACTAGTATATAAACTACAGGACAGAGACTTCATTCTTGTTTAACATTGTATTTCTGACACCTTAGAACAATACCTCACACACAGAAATAACCGGATAAATATTCATGAAGTGAATCTTTAAAAGAAGAATGGGGCTTTGAAGATGGTCACCAGCCCTGGTGGGCAGCCTTTGTTCTTGCTGGCCAATCCTGAGTTAGTGCATCCACACATCCACACTTCATCACCCTCAGGTCATGAAGAATACAAGTCACAGAGAACAAAGAAAAGAAAGGGTTTGGCCAGAGAGTTCAGGAAGAGCCAGGAGGAAGCGACCTCCTGCGGAGCACAGCGGTTTGCCCTTCCCTCAATCTCCACTGGGCCTCTCCATCCCTGGCAAGCTCATGGCCTGCCAGCTGGCATCCCTCCATCCACTCAGGCTGCCAGTCCTCCAGCACTGCCGGTCATAACTGCCGTCCCTCCTGTGTCTCTATATCCCTCTCCTTATTCTGCAGAGTGACATAGGGTCTCTGGTGTATCTCCCCAAATCTGTCATCCCTAGTGAGCAAAGGACATAGTCCTTGGAATTCATCTTATTAGAAGAAAACATGGGGATGAAAAATAAAGCATCTCTCTTACAGGTAAGTATCTCTGTTTCTGCTGTCACACACAAAGACCTGAATTTGAATTAGGGCTCTCAACCATTTCATAGGCACTTGATGTTGTTCAAATTATATAATCCTTCACCACCTGAATCTCCTCTCCCTATAAATACAAAGATAAAACTAAATAGACTGAGCTGTTTTGAGAATTAAATGGGACAAAATAGACAAAAGCACCTGGTACGGAATAGGCATTAAAGGAGTGGTTAGTTTTCTCTTCGTCCTTGAAGTTAACTCTGTAGTGAAATGCAAGGAACTGTGAAGCAGAGAGAGTTGAGGTCCAATGGAACAGTGCAACAGAAATGCATCTCCATTTAGAACATTGTCTCTGTGGAGCCGGGGGCTCGGTGGGCACCAGCCACCTGGGCAGGCCTGCGGGCAGCAATGGTGAGGGAAATGTCACTGCAGTCTCTATTCACAAATCAGAAATGACTGTCCTTGGCTGGGCTGCTCATCCCTTGCATTAAAACTGCTGCTTAAAAATCTCCACAATAAGAGTGGGCCTTGGAAAGGGGACAAACACATCTTAGTGACCAGAAGGGTAGGTTTTAGTACTTACAAGGAGGAAACTATCACCTTCAAGTCCACATCCTGTTACCACTCCTCAGCCCTCGGTTTCCTTAGTATAAGGTGACTGGACCTGAGACAATGTCCCGTCCTGTCTCCATATGGCTTTGTTAGGTACACGTACCTGCTGTCACCATGCATTATCACTTTCATGCTGGTACAGCATAAATGCCTCACAAATACTGTGGACTGTCTGATTCTCGTGGTAGGTATATAAATCATACTTAAAACCAAAACTGAAGGCTGTCCAAAAAATAGTGACTCAAGCTAGCACTTCAGATTTTACAAACAGATAAAATAACTCGGGCTAGGAATACTTAACCACGTAAACCGAAGTCATTATGGCATAAAAAAATGCAAAGCCTGGCTCATTTGTCCAAAACAAAAGAAATAATTCCACACTTAGGCCAAGATTGACCCCAAACTGATAATGTGAAGGCAAAGTTAAGTCATGTATGCTGCATAAATATGGAACATTTTGAAGGTTGCCTTAGGTCAATAAATAACTTTTCTTTTTAACCTTTTATGAAATCCTATTTTCAAAATACTGTAATGACCACTCTGATAGTTCCTAAGCCTGAAATCACTTAGAATAGTGCACAAGTAAGTTTTAGCAAAACTTATGCCTAAAAATAGATATAAATCTGACCGAGAAAACTTGAAGGACAGGGACCCCTAACATTTCATAGCATGGATCCACACTGAAGAGTTCCCTCCCACAAGTGGACGGCCAAAGCCTGGGGGAGCATCTCCGTACAGCATCACTTATGCTGTTCTCTCAGACCTTTGCCCATTCTCTTGTTGCTTTAAATCCTGAAGTCTCTCCATCCTTCTCCTCACTCAGCAAGGATGCTGTTTCAGACAGAAGCTCTCCAAAAAGGATTCCTCATGCTCATACCGCCATATCATCTACTTATCTGCACATGACTTTCTCTTCTACTATGATGAGATGGATAACCGGTGCTCATAGGCCAGACCATCTCCTTCATTTCACCTTGGCTCCATTCCTCTCCCCTATTCAAGGACATTCTTCTAAGATTTCTGTACTGTCTGTGTTGCATTGTGAGGTTTTTCATATCCATTAAATAATTCTAATTAGCAAACAAACATGCTGTTATTTCTCCCATTGTAAAAAAAAAATCATAAACAAAATAGGAAGATCTCTTGATTCATATCCTCCTCCAGTCATGCCCTTCTCTGCCCTGCTTTGGAGTAGCACTCCTCCAAAGACCATCGAAGCACACTCTCCCCAAGTGCACTCCATTTACCCCAAGGGTAAATAAGAAGCAAAATGGAAGATAGATACTGGGAAGGAAGAACATACTCAAATGGAAAGGGGAATGAGGGAGGGGGAAGGGGACAGAAAGGAAGGGAAATGGGATTTTAAAAAAGAGTATGGAATAAAAAATAGAAACAAAGCTTTTGTAAATAGGAAGGGGATGTAGGGTCGAAAAGCAGGGAGGGGAGTGGGGGGAAAAAAGAAGAATTAAGATATATTATGTACAGGTACAAATTTCCTGTGATGATTATGACCATTATGTATGGCAAACATGTACTAATAAAGAAATTAAAAGTCTGACTATATGCTGATGACTTCTGATTTATTTACTTATTTTTATTTTGTATTTTTGCCTCAGGCTTTTACATGCCTACTCAATGACTCCACTCAGATATCTAACCATCCTCTCAGAACCAACATGGCCAAGACTGAGCTGCTGATATTCTAAGCTTCCTCTTCTCACAGTCACCCCACATCAATGAATGGCAACTCCATTCTTCCAGAGGCTCAAGCAAAAACTATTGGTTTACTCCTGATTTCTTTTTGTCTCTGACAAAAACAGATATATTACAAAATCCCACTGACAATTCCTACAAAACATACCTGGAATCCTATCACTTTCAAGCCCATATCCCTGCTATAAACCACTATCATCTCTCTGTATTTCTTGCAGCAACTTCCTAATGGGTTCTCTAGGGTTTAGTCATATCACTGCAGTCAGAAAAAATCCTGGGGGGAGTTAGATTGTATAATACTTCTCTTCAAGACTTTCATGTGTCTTCCTTTCTCCCTTGGAGTACAAGCCTTTTCTGGAGGGCTCAGCTAGGTACTGGTGGAATCTGGGAACTTTCCTATCCTAGTTTGGTTTTCTATTCATTCTACAAATATTAATCAAGTACTCCCTGTGTTTCAGCATTATTCTAAACATGGAATACAGGCAAGAAAATACAGATCAGGACAAGGTCACATCTTGTGGGGTTTTGTTCTTTGAGAAAAAATGGACAATAAACAAATAAGCAGATCATATAAAGTACTATCAAGAGATGATAGAACTATGAAGGGGAAAGGTATTGAAAATAATAGGGAGCTGAGCTGATGAACTATGTTAGATGCTAGCAATAAGCTATTAACATGCAACTCACAAATTCTATAGCTGGTAATGGGGTGGACAGTGCTTTAGATTGCTGGTTGGGGATGCTGCAAAATGTACTATTGTATATTTGGATATCAAAGATATTCAAGATTCCCAATCTAAGTGCTAGGAAATAGAATGATATTAAAGCTAAATAAAGCCTGGATGACAATTTCAGGACATAGCACAAGGACAGATACTAACTTATAAAAGTACAAATTGTGTTAAGACAGAGAGCTTTCCAACAATAAAGGCCACCCAACAATGAAAGATTGAAAATGGGCTCCGTGTCGTGGAACATATCCAATAAGCAAATGGATGACCTCTGAAGTCTCTTCTAACTGTAAATCTGATTATTATCTGTTCTGTGGAGGTTCCACTATAAATCATCATTACTTCCTGTGAGGGACTCCATAAGGATAAGAAGGGTGATGGGGTAAGTACAGGCACAAAAATATGGTCCCAGACCATGCTTCTCTTGCCAGCTCACATAAAGGGTGAGCAGTCACCTGACAGTTGTCCTCTGATCCTTCCAGCAGCAGCAAACGCTGCCTCTTCACAGGGAGATTGGGCCACAGCCTCTTCTAGCCTTCCCTGTGGTACCCACCAGGAGCTCAAATGTAGACCAGGCCCTCTGCCCAGTAGTAACAGGCACATAACCCACAGCGCTTGTCAGTGCTTAGAAACTGGGCTATGATCATGCAGGGGCTGTAATAAAGCACTAGAAGGGGAAACCCGGCAGTCCAAGGAGGTGCTATGATGACTTAGTCATTTTACATCATTTAATCCATACCAGTAGCCCAGTTTGGTAGGCATTATTATATTCACTTTACAGTGTATATAGGGAAAAAGATTATTGAATAATTATTACACTCTTGTTAACAAACATAAAAAAGGGCTGGTGACCTAGCTCAGTGGTAGACTGATTGCCTAGTGAACATACAGCTCTGGGTTCAATTTCTAGCACTGAAAAGCAAACAAACTACAGTGTAGATAAAGTGTAGTGGTTCATGTGTG
The DNA here is from genome assembly GCA_004027295.1 of Dolichotis patagonum. Lineage (NCBI taxonomy): Eukaryota > Metazoa > Chordata > Mammalia > Rodentia > Caviidae > Dolichotis > Dolichotis patagonum. Next base: position 83,828 of record PVJX010003785.1, read on the forward strand.
CAATCCAAGATACTTGGAAGGTTGAGGCAGGAAGATTATAGATTTGAGGCTAGCCTTGGCAAATCCGTGAGACTGTCTCAAAATTAAAAAACAAAAAAAGGATGCAGCTCAGTGGAAGAGCGCTGTCCTTATTCTTTCCCTCTGTATAACCTGCGATATAAAAGGAGGAGAGGAAAAAAAAAAAAAATAAATAAATAAATAAATAAAGGAGAGGATATTATATTTTTATCCTCCACTCCAGCCTTAGACCCTTCAGGTAGTACAAAGGTAGTGCTTACCTTACCCTGTTCAGTCACCAGTCAACAAGAATCCTTCAACTGGCTCTCCCACTTTTCCTGTTTCCCTCCAGTGATTTCCTGTTCTGGGATTGACACAGTCAGAGATTATAAGACCATCACCAGAAGGCAGACAAACTCCTGAGCTCTTAACCTGTTTCTCATTAAAAACATGACTTGTGTTTTTTTCTGAGGGAGACAGGGACTTGAAACAAGTTTTTACTAAAAAAAAAACAAAAAAAAAACAAACAAAAAAACAAACCTGACTCTTCATTTGGATGCCAACAGAACAAAGTTTAGCCTTCATTTTTGAAACTCGAAGTCAAATCCTTTTCAGGTTGGCATGCTAGTAATTTAGGAAATGCCTATTTGAAAGTTGGCAAAACAAAGTTTATTAACCCTAAATTTACCTGATCTTATCTCATTACCCTTGAAGACTGAGGACACAGGATAAGAGATTTGCAAGGAATGTTTAGCTATTCCCAGAATCTCCATTGCTCTGAACCTAGGGTCACCTTGGATTCTAACAGATCCTCACAGGACTGAGACTGCTCCAAGCAGGAACAATTATCTCTTAGGAAACAAACTGCCCCTCAGGACATAAGGATTCTTCTGGAGCTATACAGCTGGGACTGAGATAATGATCTTCCAGACCCAGCTCACCAATCTTCTATAAAACTGGCCTCCTTTCTTTTGTGAATGGGTCAGTCTGATCCTCTCAATCAGCTCCTCAATCTTGAGTCCTTTAACATTCCCTCCTATTTTCCAACTGAAGCTTTTGCCCATAAATTCATAACTTTAAATTCATTGCCTTAGTTTTAATTTGCTTTATCATTAAAGCAAAGACCCATGCTAGCTGGTGATAGGACAAGTCCTTCTTCCACTTCTAACAGGTCTTGCTGGTGGAAGAGTCACTTGCCCTTCCATCCTCTGGGGCCCTGGGCAGGACCACAGAGAAAACTGTGCCCACAAACCTGGCACTGACTTGCTCGGTAGGTGCAAGTGCCAAATGAGGCCTGGGCCCTGCTTCTGCACTGTCGCAGCCCTTAACACAGCACTGAGGATCATTTCTCACTCACTAAATACCAAGGCAGCAGCTTACAGTAGTTAAAACTATCAGCACAGAAGTCAGAGCATGTGGGTCTGCATTTGTGTCTGTCATGCACTTGCTGTGTAGCTTGACACAAATTACCTAATCTCTGATCATTAGCTGAATGCAGATGGTAATGGGACTCTTCCTATTAGGATTTAGTGACTTGAGGAAAGGAAAGCAATTACACTAACGCCTGGCACATAGCAAGTGTTCATTAAATGTTAGCACACGTTAGTTTACGCGGATTGCACATTCAGGAGAATAAACAAGGTTGGTCACCACTAAGGCCAGAAAAATTCCATGGTGTCAGGAGAGTCAAGCCACTTCCGCTCCCTACTGCACACACCCAAGGAAGGTCTGCGAGTGGTTGCATTTTCCACAAAGGCCTCTGGGGAGGATGCCCCCTGAGGAAGGTTCAAAATGGAGCAGAAAAAAAAATGAGGATCATCTAACTGACAAGCTGAATTTTCTTTTCCTTATCTCTTTAATTTTCAAAGTTTAAAAACTACCTCCAATCTATTGTCATACAATAAAATGACTGTTTACAAACATCCTTTTAATTCCTTTTCTCCACCTTCTATCCTTCTCTTGGCTACAGGAATATATTTTTTCAGCATTTCTCTAACAAAATCTTTTACAAATCACAATAGACTGAAATAAATCAATCTGCATCTAAAAAGTGTGTGTGTGTGTGTGTGTGTGTGTGTGTGTGTGACTGTGTGTGTGACTGTGTGCTGTATTAAGCAGAAGTTGGGAGCAAGTAGAGGGGTCAGGGAGACTGTCTCTACTTACTTCCCCATCTGGAGTCAGAGCTAGTCTGACCCCAAATGAAACCCCTAAGCACCAATCTTAACCAAAGGAGTGCAGGAGGGAAGGGCAAATTCCACATGGAGAAGTCAGTCAGGCCTTTTGAATGAATATTCATTGTCTTACGATTTACTGGGCAAACTGGGATGTCGTGTTTAAATATTCCCCAGGGGGTCTAGCAGGGAATTCTTTATTCACTACAGTTAAATGCAAATGATAACAAAACGGGCATGACATTACACTTTGAAAAGTTGATTTAAAGCAACATAGGGGGAGGATTACGGGTCCAGTGAAAGGGATATTAGTATAATTTTACACAGAGTGGAAAAGTCAGGCCAAACAAGTCAAAAATTTGAATGCCGTTATGGGGACCACTGTGTCGCCAAACAGGATTTGTTTTTTCTTCTTAAGAGGAAATAAAATAGTTCTCATTTTTTGTTCATTAAAGACAGCTATGGCTACCAATCAGGACTATTGATCAGTATGAATTTACCGCACCCAGCTGATAATAATTCAAGCGAAAGCCCTTTATACTTAGCTAGCAAGTACCATGCTGAAAGTGAATGAGAATGCTTAGAAATACTGGACATGGTTCTTAGACCTTCATTATGACGTATGAGACTCTGCAGGGACATCTAACACACACGTGCATCATTTGTGGATAAAGGGTTGAAGTGTTCCATGTAAGAGAAGAATGTTCTACTGTATCCAGTGAGAGTACAACCCTGGAGGGAAGCCTAAAAGCTCCCAGAACGTGAGAAGTCGGGAAAAGCTATAAATCTGTGGTTTAAGGCAACTCTTTGGCTGAAGTGTCTCCTGCTGTGGACTGCAATGGAGCCATTATTCTCTCTATTCAAGAACGAGAATTAGACATTGTCCCCATACCAGCCCTATCTGCAATCCAAACTGTCAAACAAACAAAACAAGGAGGAGAGGGACTAGTTTGAAAACAGAGGTCAGCTAGAGAAGCAATTATGTAGCAGCTGCAAGAACCTTTCCGGGAAACAACAGGATATCGGGGATTTGCATTAAAATGGTACAGAGCAGCAGCTAGCAAAAAGATTGGGTATCAATGAATCAAGATTGCCTGGTGAGAATGGCAGGCATATCAGCGATCATTTATTTATTGCATATTTACTTTCACATATATTTGGAATTTTCCATAAGAAAGATGGTTGGTTTATTTATTTATTCAAAGATTCTACCAGCCCAATTTAAATCTACTAAGTCACCACTGCAAGGAACAAAGGCTTTTTTCCACTTGCCCAGGAGCTCTAGGAATAAGGCCAGGCCCACAGGTTTGGCTATGGGGAAAGAACTAGAGAACACCACGACTTTTCAATATGGGTAAAAGTTGATTTCAAACTCTCAACAAAACCCATTTTAAAAAATAACAGCCTCTTCAGTGAAATAACAGAAACTTTGATAATTCCAGAATTTAGAAACTGTTACTCTCACCCCTGTCTGGGAAACTGCAAAGTTTCAAAGATTTTTTTGTTTGTTGGTTTGTTTTGTTTTGTTTTCTTATTCCAGAGGCAGGATGTATTTCCCAGTGTGTAGATGATATATTTTTTTTTGTATCAGGAATCGAACTCAGGAACTTGTGCTTGCTAGGCAGGTGCCGTCTTACATGACTAAGCAAGAGTTCTGACCTGCAAAGTTCCAGCGATAGCACAGCTTGACAATATACCAATTAAATCTTTTAATAACTTGGACCAGGGTAGTGGTTTGGTGTGCCAAAATTGGCTAGTTATTCAGAATGTCAGGACGTTCAGCAGGCAGGTGGCCATAGCTTGCCTAGTCCTATTCAGTTAGAAAGAAATGATCATAGCACCACAAATAAAGAGAATTTCTGTTATACACAGTTCAATAACGGATCAAAACACCCATATCAAGCCACATCAGAATGGTGCTCCACTTATTTTAAGAGAGATTTTAGACATTGTTCCCAGCCCAACCCCATCCGCAACCCAAACTGTTAAGCAAACAAAACATGAGTTCCAAGGTAAGTGTTCAAAGAAAATGAATCAGGATGCCATGAAGACGAGAAATGGTACTGGATGTCCGGCTGAAGGAAGCCTACAGAGAAAACTGGTGGGGAGGGTGTGCAGCAGCTGTCTTTGGCTAGATGAGTTTCTCACAAGTCAGGTCTCCTCTAATCCCATGTCACAGACAAGAATGAACTCCAACACCTGGAACCTCAGGAAACCAATTGGCAGCCCAACAGAAAGACCAGTCTTGAAAAAGTACAATTCTGCCAACTACTCTGTGGCTGCACTGGAAAACAGTACATTCTCTGGACCTGAAAAATCTCAGGCAGGTTGGCAGATATTTTGGGGGGAGACTGCAGGATTGAGTGAATATCTGATGATCGCTGAAATCTTCATTTTAATCCGAAACTATTTTTTTCTTCTCTGAAATCTTCAGATGGGGATTCTATGACTTCTGAAGATGAGTGAGCACTTAGAATTGCCAAGCCAAGAGGGTTTTTATGTTGTTGTTCATTTTGATTGTCTGAAGTAAATAATTTACAAAGTTTTTCTTTGTTAGATATCAAGGACATAAGACCTTTTCCAAACTTTGAATAAACAAAAATAAAACTCAAACTCTGAGCCACCCTGAAGCCTACTTTTACTGCACTGGCAAACCATTCTTGGATGTACCACGCATCTCACTAAAGCATCGGACGGGCAGAGTCAGGAGTCAGCTTCATCCCCAAGCCCGTATTTTCCCTTTTGCCAAGTTACATATTTAATCACTTCTACACATAACTTGTAGATTCCCACTATGACTACCTTGGCTAGTAAGGATGTGCTCCGGGATGGAAGGGCATTCTAGCAAACACAGGACTTCATGTATTGAGGCAAGTATCACCTCAGCTTTGAAGTCCCTGAATCAGTGGGATCTTGTGTTCACTCTTATTTTCTGACCCTATCTTATTTGAAGATGTTTTTCTGTACTTCCTGACTTTCAGCTGTTTATCTTTTCTAACCATATTTTGACTAAGTGTTAAGATTTCTAATATTCCTAAGAGTTTAATAATTCATTCAATGTTCTTATTATGCGTAGTATCTTTGTGCTTAGAGCACTGTACTAGGCACCTTAGGAGATTAAAAAAAAATCAGATGACCCTGGTGAGGGCCTAAGTCTGCTAAGCATGGACATAAATAGCTACACCCACAGCACGATGTGCTAAGTGCTATAAGAGAGGTACAGACTAAGTGCTATCGAAGTTCAAAGGGAGGTGAGAGGCTGAGGAAAAACTGCATGAGGTTGCAGAAGCAGCAGGGAAAACTGAATGCAAATGGCATGCTGAGGTTCTTTAACCCAAATCATAAGGTATATAAAACATTAAATTTTGAATAAGAGGCAGTTGAGAGTCAAGAAAAGGACATTCTCCAAAAGTATACTTAATTTTCAATAGCAGATAAATGTCCAATATCAGCCAGAGCTAATCAATGTCCAATGTAAACGAAACACCAGAAAAATCATCTCCATTGTAAACATGGTCATTTACCAAGTAAGCCAGAAAAATTGCCATGACAAAATTGAAACTACATTTGCTACTTAAATGAGTCATTTTAGGATTTAGTTTGGACTGAAAATTGTTCATTAAATAGTTCCTCTGGGTAATGGACTTCAACAGCAATGCCGGCTTTAAGAACACTGTAGAATCACTCTCATTCCTACCTCCAGGGGTAGGGTTATATATATCAAGGAGAAGTGAACTTTTTCTGTAACTGTCCAGACAGCAAATATTTTAGATTTTGTATTTCACAAGGTTTCTATGGCAACTATATAACACTGCTGTTTTATGGCAAAAAAAAAAAATCCATAAATGATACATGTGTGAATGACAGTGACTATGTGCCAGTAAAACTTTATGAACACTCAAATTTTAATTTCGTATGATTTTCACACATCAGGAAATATCCTTTTACATTTTTCAATCATTTATAAACATAACAGTCATTTTTAGTCTTCATGTCTAGTAAAAACAGCTGCCAGGCAAAGTTTACAAACTCCTGAAGTATCAATCATCCTGTTTTACAGATGAGAAAAATAAGAGATAAAATGTGTCTGTATATTACTAGACATTCAGCTTTTTCATTTCTATATAAACAAAATGAAGTAATATGAAAAACTGGAACATACACCTGTTTTATCTTAAATCAACATTGTTCACAGCATGGAAAAATCACACAGTATCTATCAACTTTGATTCCCTGAGGCGCAGCAAACAAGTACTATTTAAATGATGCTTAGCAAGTTTGGTTCCCGTAAACAAAGACATTATGACTTGAATTTATATGTGCAACATTTTATTGTGTTTCTTAACTTTAATTTATAATGTGCAATAGTCTGTTTTTTTAAATTGTCTTGTTTTAAAGAACTTGTATTTCATGTGATGAATCACATGCTACTAAATATTAGCATGTATTTCAAAACTAGTCTGAGTAGTTATTAATCTAGTTTAAATTCAATGCTCCACCTTTCTATGGGTAACAAGATAAAGGGTTGGAAAAACGTTGAACAATAAAACATTGGAAAGCCCAATATCTCACTTATTTGAGTCTTTCAAATGACATGATGATGATTTTTAAAAGTCATAGGAAACTGTAATTTTATAGTAAAAAGAGAAATGTTTGTTCAAATCCAAGATTAGAGTTAACACAAATGTCAAAGGGAAAGCTCTTCATAATACTTTTCAGACAATTTCTTGTGGAAAAGAGAGTAGGCACATATCCAAATTCTATAAAATCATAGAAGATAGAACTAGGGTGAACTGAGTTCAGCAAGTCGAAGAAGACCTGAACAACAAGAGCCATCCCTTTAAGCACAACTGGAGGTAAATTATGAAACAGGGGAAACTTCTCACCAGGGGATTGGGTGGGAGAGTGGATTTTGTTCAGTATCATTTTGGACAGCTGCACAGCAGAGTCATAGTCACTTGTTTAATCCATCAGGAGACGTGGTTTATACAATGGTTCCATTTTAGAAAATAAATAAAATCATGAAAAAAGAAAGAAAAATAAAAACATTCTTTATTTCAAAGAATAATATAAAAATGATTTTAAACCGCTCAGATAATACTCAGCACCGTATATCCAATGAACTAGACATAGGGAACTTTGACATTTGGAGAATAAACCTTTTTGCCACATCCTCCTCTGCCCATCCCTCTTCAAGGGCGTCCTGAAAGTTCTGGGTGAGGTCTGATGCCCATGGCCATGCCCATGGTCTGATGCCCTCACCCACCCAAGTTTTTTCCGGTGTCCCAGCCCCTCCTTTCCCCTCTGCTTGCCCATGTGAGTCCTAGCAGAACAGCCAGCTCCCTGGAGAGCCAAACTGTCAGGGCCTTCACTCCTGCCCTGTGCTCAGCCAAGAATGCCATCCAGGTCCCTGGGCAGCTCTGACTTTTAAGCTCAGACTCCAAGTGATTCCTGCCTTGGTGGCTTTTCCACAATTTCCAGAGTAATAACTTTGTCCCCTATGCTCCCATTTATATTGTCACCTCTTTTATAATCCATGCCACCTCACCTGCTACATCTCATTTGTCTCTAGATCATCTTTTAGATAAGGAAGGTGTGTCATTAATTTTCATAACCCTGAGACCTAGCACAGCACCCGAAAGAATTGGAAGCCACTGAGCCCTCTCATGACTCTACCACAGATTTGAGGCCAGGGTGGTAGGTTGGTATGTAATTCTAACACATTCATTCACTCAACAAACATTTATTGAGTACTCACTATGTGACTAGGACTGTTCTAGAAGCTTTGTGAATAGAATAAAGATCTCTGACCTTGAGGTAATCACTTTCTCTCTGGGAATATAGACATCAAGCGATAACAAGAAAATAACACACTTTGTTAAAAGGCCATAAAAACTAAAGGAAAGAGACATAAGTAAAGCAGGATAAGGGGAGCTGGGTATGTATGAGGCATGATTAAATTATTGAAGGAGTTGTTGAAGGAGTAAGACCTGTCAAGTGGACAATTTACATGTTAGCAAAGACTTAGGAGGAGAATGAATTGGACACGGAGATATAGGCATTCCAGACAGAGAGAACATTTCAAACAAAGACTTAGAATGAAGCTAAGAGATCAGAGAGGGTGGCTGAGAGTGGGGTAGAAGAGGTGTGGGACAGGTGGCAGATCATGGAAGCCTGTAGGTCATCACATTAGGGTGACTTTGACCTTTACTTGGAATGAGATGGGGAAATACGGGAGGATTTTGAGCAAAGGGGAAAGATAATGTAATTTAGATCATATATATATATATATATATATATATATATATATATATATATATATTTGTACTGGGGACTGAACTTACAACCTCAGCCTGCCAGTCAGGCGCTTATGCCACTGAGCTAAATCCCCAGTCCCAGGTCTGATTTATATTTTGAAATATTTTTAAAAGGATCACTGTGGCTATTATGAATTTAGTTTTTTGTTTGTTTTTTGAGGTACTGGAGGTGAAACACAGGGATTTCCCACCACTAAGCTGTATCTCCAGCCCTTTTTACTTTATATTTTGAAACAGGATCTCATCAAGTTGCTCAGGCTGGCCTCGGACTTGTGATCCTCCTGACACAGGCTCCCAAATAACTGGGATTACTGGCATACACCATTATGCCTAGCGTACATTGAGTATTGAGACCAAGGGTAGAAGTGGGAAGATCAATTAAAAGGCTATACCAAAATTTGGATGAAAGATAGCAGCAGTTTGTACTAGGAGACTGGGGAACTGGCTAATCCTAGTTATAATTTGAAGATAAATCCCAAAACGTTTGCTGATAGGGATTCAAAAGAGAAATGAATTAAACATTAGTCCAAGATTTTGGGCCAGGCAATTGGAACAAATGAAAAACGAAAAACGATGAATGTTTAGTTTTACCTAGTTATACTTTGTTCACAGTCCTACTGCCTAGTGAATGTTAAATGACGTGCACATGGAGCAGCACAGCTACTCATGAGGTGGCAGTATAATGCAGGAGAAGGAGCAGAGCATGAGTGCTATTTCTCTGCCACCACTTCTAAGAGCTAGCCCCTACTCCCTTGCTCCGCTTACCCTTTGTTTCCAGATGTGAAGAATTCTCCTGGCTGGCTTACTTGTCCAAGACTAAAGAGAATGATGCAATAAATTTAATGGAAAGCAGATTAAAAGTAGTGGGATTTAAAGAAGCTCCAATACAGAGACCCACTATTATGATAATAATGAAGAAGGTGATGATGCTGGTAGTGGCTATAGCATTTGCCTTTGTTGCAGAATTCATAAATCATGGAGATACTGTAGAATATAAAAGGAAGAGAGAGCCAGTATCAAGAGGTTAGCCTTGGTCACTCTATGGAAGCTGTTGACACATCTTTTTAAGCAAAAAGACTTCTAAGGCTAGCTGCCAAACTGTATGCAAAATAAGTAAATGCGTTCCATCCAATCAAATGTTTATAGCTGGTAGATCTCTGGCAATGGAAGGTAACTGTCCTTGTAAACTGATGCTGATTTACATATATTGAGAAGTAAAGCATAGCCATGAGTAAAGTTACACAATTCTCTATAATTCTCCTATATCCTAGGTGTTAGTCTACAAGATCAAATCCAAAAGCACCGTATTGAATGTCTTTATTTAAACAAGATGGTGTACATTTAGGATAGTGAAAAAACACCGATATTGAAAAAATAATTTCATGTATTCTTCTGCGTATTTTTGAGCAATGTAGGATTGTCTTAGAATTCTGAAATTAAAGAACTATATGAACTATATATTTTACAGCATCATAGGTATTAGTTAAGGGGTCGGGGAAATATGTAGCTCAATAGTAGTATTTACTATCACACTGAAGCCCTATACTTAGTCCCTAGCACAAAATAACAACAACAATAAAGTAAGCACTACGAGCTGAACACTATGTTGGTAACCAAGAGGATAATGATACTATAAAATTTAGACTTGAATCTTTTCAAAAGAAAAACTTTCAAACCTGGTTTTCATTCTTTTTCCCGGTCATGTAAAAACTACTTTCACAGCTATTAGCTATCGATTAAAAATAACAAAATACGTATACATTATCCATCTACTTTCACATTTTCCTCTCATGTCTGAGGGTATCTTAGAAACATTGAAGTTTGGGCTGGGGATTTAGCTCAGTGGCTTAAGCGCCTGCCTGGCAAGTGCAAGGTTGTGAGTTTGATCCCCGGTACCAAAAAAAAAAAAAAAAAAAAAAAAAAAAATCGAGGTTCAAACTTGAGTGTTGGCAGGATACACTTTTTAGTTTTTTTCCACACTTTAGGCTGTTCATTTGAGTTGTTCTAACACTGGAAAGTTACTTATAAGTGTTTCTCTGACATCCATAACATTTCAAAGGATGTTCCCACTACACAAGAATTCAAACTGTTTCTTTTTTGACATATAATAATTGTACATTCATATGGGGTACAGTGTAATAATTCAACACATGCATACAATGAGTAATAATCATTCAGCATAATTGACATTTCCTTCTCAGACATTTATCATTTCCTTATGTTAAGAAGTTTCACATCATTTTTAAAAAGGCAAATGAGTCACATGTATGCTTGTCTGTCTGTCTGTCTGTCTGAGTATGCCTACATGTGTGCTGGTAATCAAACCCAGGTCCATGAGCATATTCATATATGCTAGGCCATGAGCCATATCCCCAGCTGGGGAGCCTCCTAATTCTGATGGTTCTAAACAGAAAAGCTTAGATATGTAATATAGGAAAGTAAAACAAGAAGACAACAGATAGATACCAAAAATAGTTTTTCACTTAAAAACTGTTAGAAATATCACCCCATCATTTGTGATGAACTCTGGATAGTAGATTTACCTCTCCCAGTTGGCTTTCATTTGCATGAGGTTCACAGTCAATTCTACAGAAGAAAGCAAATGAAGTCACTTGTCTATGTGAACAAAGATTTGACTTCCTTTTCAGACCATTCTTCCTGTGTCATGAGCAGACACAGCTTCTACCAGAGAAACCACCAGCCACCATCCATGTGTTTAGCTTTTTGATGCATTAATTAGACTCCCATGTATCTAATGGAGCATCTCATTAAGGCCATCATCTCAGCGATGGGCAAGTTGTACAGACTTTATCAACTGTTTCAGAGCCTCATCATTTAAAGAAAGGAGTCAGCTTGAAGAGATCTTGATCATCTCTCATTTCTTACAAACAAAACAAAACAAAACAACCCCCCCTCTTTATTTCCATAACATTAATGAATCTCAGTATCTTTTTGTAAAGAACTCTAAATAATTCAACTGCAGTCCAGGAGCCTATTGGGAGTTTTCATTCTAAGCCTCGACTGTGTCTCAGGATACAAAGAGACTACGAATTTAGGTATTTCCTTCTTTTGCATCAGTGCTTGGTTAAAATACATATTTCTAAAACTTTAGACTAAGAAACCTGGTTCTCCTCCAATGTTTTCTATTCACCTACCTCAGATAGAAAACCATAAATGGCACTGAACTGCTTCACTATTGAGTCACCAAATAAGGATAATTTTTTTTTGAGACAGTGTCTCACTCTGTAATTCAGACTTGCTTTGAACTCACTATGTAGCCCAGGCTGGCCTCAAACTCACAGCAATCCTCCTGCCTCAGCTTCCTGGCTGCTGGGATGATAGGAGTACACCACCACACCCAGCCCAAATAACTTTCAGATGCACTCACTCTTCATCCAGATGGCCAACCAGAGCCAGATAACTAGCTTTTGACTTCAACTCTGTATTGATGAAATATGTGTCTAAGTAGTCACCACATTCTTGTGTTTCCCCAAGGTGTGCTCAAAATTCAATTTAATCTTAATTTTGAGATGTGACTATTTAACTCCTTTACTTACAAAACAATGTAATATCTTCTCTGTCTTTGGGATATCTAAATTTTTTATTTGTACTGGGAATTGAACCCAAGGCCTTTGCACTGAGCTACATCCTCAGCCTTTTTTCCCTTTTTATTTGAGACAGGGTTTCACTAAGTCACTAAATTGCCCAGGCTAGATTCAAACTTGAGATCCTCTTGCATCTGCCTTTTAGAATGTAAACTAAAAGACATTTAGAACTATAGGCATGTAACACCATGCTCTACAACATCTAAAACATCTAAATTCTTCAACATGACTTTGGGGAGTGATAGTACAGATGTTCTGATGACACAGTTAAATGAAAAATATGATAGTATGAAGAAAAGAAATATACTCTGGTGGGGGATATGTAACTTTACTGAATATATTTTGTTGGTGACCTGTGTTGCCAAGCACAATAAAAAGTAAAGTCCTAATTACCTTTGTGGACAGCTAAATTAAGATGACTCCTCCTTTCAGAGGTGTTACTAAATCTCAGTATCTTCCTTGCGATTATAAGGGAATAATGAAAAGGCATCATGAATGAGAGAGTCCAGATATCCTGAAATTGGTTCTTTCCCAATATTTGTTTATGACCTTGAAAAAATGGTTTACATCTGTACTCACACCTTGCCACTAGTAAAAGGGATGATAATATTAACCACTTTACCTCACAGGTAGGAGCCAATGAAATAGTGGTACAAAAGTGTGAAGTACTACACTGTGGTTAGTGATTTTTTAATGTAAGTGTTTCAAGCATAATAAATACTTCATTAATTTCGACAGTTCTCCATCAGTTGCAATCCAAAGCATTTTTCTTGGAGTTTCATTTCTAATTACACAAGTAGACAGTCCTCCTTATTACCCTTTAAGTGGAGGAAAATTAAATCATATCTCTTTTCCAAATATTCAATTGTTCAAAATAAAAATATTTTGAAGCAGAAATGCAGAGAAATCTAGTATTTGTAATAGTAAAAAAAAAAAAAAACCCTGAAATTCTTCTAGTTTTATGGTCGAACTAATCTACCAGTCCTTTGTTACATTGTATTTAAACTTACAACCTGACTTTCAAGTTGTGAATTTATTGACAAATATAGCAATGAAAGTTCTTAGTTTTAAGTACATAGAGATTTCACTTCCATATGGCAGAGGCTATACTTCAGAATAAGTCTTTAAAGTTATAAAAACTGAGAACTTAAAAAAACTAAATAAAACAAAAATTAAGAACTTACATTTTATAAAGCTGTCTAGTTTCACATTATCTTCTTATGTGATGAGGAAGATCCATGAGTACAACATCATTAGTTTACGGTTTACTTTGCCCCAAAACTTTTACTCATCCCTGAAAACATTTTACAGCTGAATACATAAATGTCAAGTATCTCTGTCAAAAAAATCTCTGCATGTTTCTATAGTCCTAAGTAGGCAAAGTTATACCAATTCCCCTTTCTCAGTAAAAGAAAAGTTCTTTCTAAAATATTTTATAAATATTGAGCATTGTACAATGCTACTTAACTCTTCTCTCTGTTTATAGTCTTATTTTTTCCTTTGGTAAGCAGTTGGATTTTAAAATATAGGTGTTCAAGGTTTCTAATTTTTTTTTTTTTGTAGTGGAGATTGAACTCATAACCTTGAGCTTGCCAGGCAAGCTCTTGAGCCACTGAGCTAAATCTCCAACCCCAGATTTCTAATTTTTAAATCTTATTTTACAATCTTTTAAAAAAATTTTAGTACATGTTTCAGATACCTTAAAGAAAGTTTGATAATTTGATGTATTAAATATTTCTGTGTTCTTTGTCAGAAAGTTTAAATGCCTTTAAAAGAAGGAAATAATTCATGGATAAATTAATGAGAAAGAGGTCTTATGGAAATGTGTATTTAAGAATGCACTTAGTTCATGGCAAATTTCATTCCACTCTGTTAGCATATATTTGAAGGAAATAGTGTTCATAAAATTGTGCAGTCAAAAGATGGGTGGGCACTTTTTTCTGCCTTTCACGCATTACAGAGGCCTTTGCAAGAGAGTTCAGAAGTGTGGAGTTCAGGACAACTCTGCCATCTTCTCTACACATGGCTTCAAAAAGAATCACTTAGCCTCTCAATGTCAGTTTGTTATTTGTAAATGGAAGTAATGATAGCTTTCTTATAAAGTTGTTTGCAGGAATAAGAGACATTAAATATATGAAAAGATAGCATTAAGCAGAAAGTGCTCTACAAAAATAAATAAAATTTATCAAGAACTCAAAGATTCCAGTGAGATTCTATAAAATGATTTAACATGCATTTTCTCTTCTTATTCTTCCTTTTGATATGATTATGTGCTAAATCCTTCTTTAGTCAATAAGCTCTTTAAAGCCATAGTGAGCACATTGCATCTTTTTTCTGTTGCCCTTTGGATTAGAATTAACTAATGGACACTCAAGGGCTTTGTGGACAGTTAGATCGTCAGTGCTATTATCCAGTAAGTAATCAGAGCTGTCGAGTCTCTTTTTACCTATTCTATATTTCAACTCTTCTATATCCTCCCATACCTATGTTCACATATTTTAACTTCAAAGCTTATGGAGACTTAGCAGATTAGCATCTACCTAACAAAAGCCTTTATCACTCCTACCAAACTCTCTTCAGCTGCAAGGCAGACAGTCCTTGGCTCTCAGTATAAAACTGTTCCCCTTATAACCTAAAACAAGCAGAATTAACCACATTCTTAGCTCCAGTAAGAAAAGTGTAATCAGAGGCCCACTCAAGATTCCTAGAGCTAAGGAGTTCCCCAAGAAAGCCGATCCTTGCCTGATCAAGGGAGGGCGGTAAAGAACATCAACATGAGATGGGTATGGGAGAAGAATACCAGAATCAAAAGAAAGTGAACATAAGGGTTCACAGGGCACCCATATCCTTCACAGAACTGACAGGATCTCTAGTCTATGCCCCTGCTGGAACCACAGTGTCTGTTTAACCGACAAATCGGCCTCAGCTCCCTATGCAACACTTAAAAGCGGAAGAAAGAGTGAGGAAGGGCTGGCTCCCTCTCGGCCCCTTCCTGCGTGTGTAAAAGTGCCTCAGCTCTGCCCTCTGTTCAAAGCAGTTCTATATCATTTTGGCGAGGTTTTTAACAAGCGGCCCCGTTCACAGAACCTTTCAGGTTTAGAGACGAATAGTTTTGGCCCAATCCACTTCCCCTGATCTTTACGAACAGGCTGTGGCCCTCATTAATGAGCGCTGGGAAAGCTCTCCCAATCCCCGCGCTCGGGGTGAACACGTGTGTCCGCAGCCAGCTCCGGCGCGCCCTGCGTTTTCAGCACCGCCGCCTCTGGAGAGCGCCTTTGGGGAGGGCCGGCTCTGGGCCTCCCATCCGGCTTCCTGTCCAGCCCCCGCGCACTCTCTCCCCCACACCCCTTTTTCCTGAGTCCCAGGAAAAATACATCCCAACTTCAAACTTCTCAATCCCTGCTTCTGAAGTGACCTCCGCGTCCGTCCCTCGGGGTCCAAATACGCCCATCCCTGCTCCTTTGGGTGGCACTGGAGCAGCAGCTGAGCCGCGTGGTTTCTCCACCAGTGGCTCCGGATGTCCATCACCTT
Organism: Dolichotis patagonum; assembly: GCA_004027295.1. Classification (NCBI taxonomy): domain Eukaryota; kingdom Metazoa; phylum Chordata; class Mammalia; order Rodentia; family Caviidae; genus Dolichotis; species Dolichotis patagonum. The sequence goes on from PVJX010003785.1 coordinate 99,449, forward strand.
CGCCTCCGCCGGACCTTCCTCCAGCTGCCAGAAGCCCCGGCTCGCCGGCTGCCGCTCTCTCTACACGCCCCAAAGCCTCCAAGAAACAAACTCGCGACGCTGCGCCTCCGCCTCACCACACGCGCGCGCACACACACGTTCGTACACACGCGCGCCCCACAAGCCACCCTGGTGCCGTCGTCGCCCTGGACACAGCCTCGGCCACCTTGGGCCCGGATCCGTGAGCTCCGGCTCCCAAGGCCCTCCCGCCGCGGCCGCCCGCACCCTCCCTGGCTGGGCAGCAGGTCCCCGCGCCGAACCGCGGCAGCCCGAGCTCCCCTCCCTGTCCACTCGAGCATCCACCTCGCGCGGGCCGGTCTCGATCTACAATCCCTCAACACTCGCTCTGGGGCCGCCGGTGTTCCTCTCCCCGCAGTCCCGGTCCCTGTCACTGGTGTTTCGTGTGCGAGCGTGTTGCGCCTCCCAGGCATATTTAACTCCTTTGAGCTCTCGGTCCAGCCCGAACACACAGCACGTTACCTCCAAGCCCCTCCTCGCTTCTCCGCACCCCAACCTCGGTCCCCGTTCCCGATCCTTGCCGCCAAGTAGTCAAAGCCCCGCACCCCGGCCCTGGGTTCTGGAAACAGGAACCCGGCTCCGGGGACCCCCACCTCCGCCCCGCCCCGCCCCCACCCGGCCCCCCGCGAGGCGGTCGGGTCCGGCCGCGGCCGGCGGCGCCGCGGAAACGCAGTCTGCGTCCCCCCGGCTCCCAGGGCGGAGAACCGAGCGGCTGCCTCGCCCCCGCGGGATCGGCCCGCGCACCCTCGGCAGGGCACACGCCTTCCCGTTCAGCCGCCCTGGAAAACACAGGTGCCGGGGGTGGGCGGGAGGACTCACCGAACATCTGAATGTGCCCTTTGGTGATGGGGTTGAAGCTGCCGCAGGCCAGCAAGATAACGTGGGTCTTAGTGGTCTCCGTCATGGTGCGGGTGGGCCCCTCGCGGTGGTCCAGGGGTTGCCTCTCTTTTTGTGTCTCGATATGTCTGCAGAGGGAGAAAGGAAGGCGAGGCTCCGGCGCTGGATGCTGTGGACTCTAAGGAGCCGCTCCAGACGCAAAGCGCGTCATCCCCGCCTCCCCTTAACGCTTGCAGCTCCGGCGAGATCCGAGGCTGCTTTTGTACTGTTCTGCTGTCGTCTCTTCTCGGTCCTTCTCTGTTCTTTCTAGCTTCTTTTGTGTTTCTGGTCCTCGTGACCCACCCTACCCGTTCTCTCTCCCCCATCACCCCACTTTAGTACATCACTTTCCTTTCTTTGGGGTTTATCTCCAAGGCAGATCGTGGTACCCAAACCCAGCACTGTGGATACTTACACAGCATGGTGCAAACTCTGTCCCTTCGTTTCTTCTGATTTCTTTTCTCTCTCTCACTGTAACATTTTTTTTCTCCCCCTGTCTTTGTCTAACACCTCTAACTCCAAATATGTTTGATGTTACGAATTTTCTTTCTCACTTCCTCAAAATTTTAAGTGATAAATGACAATCATCTTCATCCCTCCCACCCCATAACTCTGAACTACTACTGAGCTAAATCCAAATCTTGACCTAGGGGGTTCCAAGAAATAAGGAAATTACCCTTCCTCTGCTATACTGGCCCATTGCATGGGTTGGAGGAATGTTATCAGTTGAGAGAATACAGACGGAAGAGAAGAGTCACCAAAACTACTGTTGTCCTACATATGCTATCAAAGTTAAGACAAAGATTTATCATTTGACAAGTGTTTTCTGAGCGTTCCCTATGTGTAACGTGCTGTTATAAACCCTGCTGATAAAGTAAGGCCTGTGTCTTTATCGAGTTTAGATTTTACCGGAGGGAAAGAGACAATAAACAGACAAAGAAACTTTACACAGTAATAGTGCCATGCCCAATAGGTGAGTGCAATTTACTCTGAGAAAACATAGAGTGGACAAGGAAAATCAGGTAGTCTGAGAAGGCTTCTTCAGAAAGATGACGTCTGAAGTGAGACCATTTGGACGAGAAGGAATTGCTAGTACAACAATCTAGGGACAGAGAAGGGCTTTCCGTGCTCACAGAAATGAGAGGCAAGAGGAAAATGGTAGGAAAGAAGATTGCACTGGTGATTATGGCCAAATTAAATAGGGCTTAAAGGCTAGGGTAATGGGTCAGACATTTTTCTGAGTAGAATCATTTATAGTGGAATAACAAAAGGAAGCTTTTAAGGAAGGGACCAGTATATAATATTACATATTAAATGGGTACAAATGAGAAGACAAGGAAGATTTGGGGAGTTCTGCTTGTAGCCCAGGCAAGTAGAATCACCCTGAGACTAGAGTTTCATAGAGGTGGAAGTGATGAGAGGTAGATAGTTCCAGAATAAATTTTGTAGGTTTTGTAGTTTATAGGATTTGCAGAGGACAAGATATCTAAGAAAACATCTAAAGATTTAGATTAGGCAAATGAGTGGGCTGAGACTTATACAGGTGGGGGAAGAAAAAGTTTGAAGGATGCTCGTTCTATTTTGACCCAATAAATGGAGCCAATTATTAGCTTGGAGATTCACAAATATGATGAATTACCTTTCTTGGGTTTCAAGTTTCTTGAATAAAGCTCTATCCCCATGGTAATGAGCTCTTACTTCTTATCCAAGAGCATATAGTAGATGTGCAGTTTGTTAAATATTTGTTAAATGTTGCTGAATAATAAATCAACCTTAATATGCATAAAATTTCTAGCTGAAATACATGAGTCTTTTTTTTTAATTTGAAAGAGAATAAAACAAAAGGGGGGGCTGGGGATTTAGCTCAGTGGCTTAAGCGCCTGCTTGGCAAGCGTGAGGTCATGAGTTCAATCCCCGGTACCAAAAAAAAAAGGGGGGGGGCAGTACAGAGCAGATCAGAACAGGACAACGTAGGCAACACAGTACTTTACATTAAGTCAACTGGACATCAACAGTAGCTAACACCATATCTCTTACTCTGCTATAGTTGAGCATAGTTTCAAATACAATAATATCAAACATATCACAATAGTATAAAGCCATGCATAGAGTGAAAGAATTACAGGGCTTTCTGAACCGAATAACAGAAAATGATCAATGGATACTATAATATCTCATTTTTGATAAAGAAAAAAATTTGTTTGAACTATCACACATATTCAAATTCCAATAGGACACAATGTGATAGATAGAACCAACGGTAGTAGAACAAAAAAAGCATGGTAGGACTTCTAAGAAGGATAATATTAAATCAGCAATAGCTGTCATAATGTTTTGTTTTCTTCATAACAGCTATTCATATCATCAAGTATATAGTCAAACAAAACAGGATAACACCATTCCAACTGATGATTGAAAACTTTGAAAGACTTCAAAGCTATGAGATGGGGACTCATGCTTACCATAAAGTCTTATATACTCTTATCAAATCTCATATTAGGGAGATTATATAGTATTTACCCTTGTGAGTTTGGTTTATTTCACTTAAGAGAATGGTCTCAAGTCGTGTCCATTTATTTATAAATATCTCGATGTGATCATTCCTTATAGCTGAGTAGTACTCCATTGTATAAAAATGCCACAACTTTTTTATCCATTCCTCAGTTGATGGGCACTTAGGTTGCTTCCAAGATCTGGCTATTACAAATTGTGCTGCTATAAACATGAGTGCACATATATCACTGTGGTATGATGTTTTCAGTTCTTCTGGGAATATGCCTAGAAGCGGAATAGCTGGGTCAAATGGGATTTCCATACCCAACTTTTTGAGGAATCTCCAGATTGACCTCCACAGTGGTTGCACCAGTCTACACTCCCACCAACAGTGTAGAAGAGTTCCTTTTTCCCCACAGCCTCTCCAACACTTGTTGTTGGTAATGTTTTCTATCTTGGCCATTCTTTCTGGAGTGAGATAGAATCTCAGTGTGGTTTTAATTTGCATTTCTCTCATAACTAATGATGATGAACATTTTTTCATGTATTTATTTGCCATTTGTATTTCTTCATCTGAGAACTGTGTATTCATTTCAGATGCCCATTTTTGGATTGGGTCTTTGAATTTCGAGGGTCTGATTTTTTTTAATTCTTTATAAGTTCTAGACAGAAGTCCTTTGTCTGAGGCGCTGTCCATGAAGATTTTTTCCCAATTTG